>JBBPNQ010000312.1:0-20728 GCA_038090975.1 Boletellus pseudochrysenteroides
CGGCTCTTCCTGAGGAGAAGAGACATGACGTTGTGACATTTGCTCGAAAGCTTGACTTTGCAGGTCCGGTTACACGTGGGTAAGTGCTCCAGATCCAAAGAGTCAGTCTCCGGTGGCGTTTATCATCATCGGTCGTTCCGATCAACTAGTGTCTTCTGTGCCGCTTAAGCCCTGTATCAGCGCTCTCAGCAGGAACACGGTCAGGCATTTATCTCTGCAGTGCACCCATGTCAAGCTTGTATGTGACGCATTGACAGGCACACTCTTCTAATCTCGTTGTGGTTCGCTATGCCGGGTGACGAATGGTCTATTCCAGGGCGGATTACACATTTTCCGAATGCCGGTTCTCGTTAAATAAAGAAATCCGGGTCGACCCCGCCGAATGTTGCCTGCAAGGTCAGTAATTGGATTGGCCTCAATCGACCATGCTGTATATACTTGTGTCGCGCGTCAGGGTATGTCCCGAATGGTGCGTTTCGTGTCAGTGGTGAAACTGTTCGTTGCACGTCCAGCGGATCACCGGTGGTCCCGTATAAGCCCGGAATGGTAACGATGCACGACACGCAAAAAAGCCATACGCCGTCCCTATTTCATCCGATCCTATACTGTTGGGCAAGTCAACAGCCCAATCCACGCGCCTCGCGGTTTTGAGCCAACGGGGGACGGTGCCCGTCCAAGAAATCTGTGCCATTGTCCAGGAGGATCGCATCTCAACATGGAAACACGTGCCATTCTGGAAGAGCAATGCGTGCATTGTATATCGCGTTCGATGGCAGATAGGTTGCCGCCTGTGATGCTTCTCTGCATCGACTAGGCGACTAGATTCCAGATCTTGTTTTGTGTGTAATAGTGACGGATATCTGTCGGGCTCCCGAGGGTCCAATGTTCCCCTTAAATTCGAACCCGGTCGATGGCATTCTTCAAGCAGTACTATGCAAACGCTCCTCCTCCCTCCCGTCTTGCTGGTCTTGCCGGTGACAGTTGCCGTAGTGTACTTCATCGATCATCGTCGGCGACAGCAGAAACATGCGCTTCTCCCTCCTGGACCAGCTGGCTCTCCACACGCGCGCTAGTGGGTCCCGTGCACGTCGTACCCATGGACTGGCCCCTGATGTGACATTATCAGCCCACCACGACTGATTCAGTCATGGATCGAAGAGTACGGACCAGTCATCTCGCTCAAACAAGGCAACGACGTCCTCGTCATCATCGGTCGTCATAATGTATGCGTCCAAATAATCATGGGTTAGCGTTTCCCTGACAATAACGCGCGTTTTTCCACCCTCCACCACATACAACACGCCTTTAGGAGGCGACACAGTTGATGGAAAAACAAGGGGCGTGCTTTGCAGACAGACCACATTCGGTGGCGGGAAGCGACATCCTCGGTCGGGGAATGCGTTTCATGCTCCTCAGCACCTGTGACCGACTCCGACGGTTTCGAAAGTGAGCCGGCGCCCGTCGCGGTGTTTTCCTTTCCTGCTTCTACTTACTGTCCTGGGCAGGGCAGCGCATGCCCATTTTCAGCCGAAAGCGACCCTGACGTACGACGTGGACCAGACCGAGTTTGCGAGAAACATGGTGATCGATCTCCTGGACGACCCAGAGTCGCATCAGTTACATGCTAAACGGTGAGTCGTACTCAAGAAGGGGGGACGTGCGCCGCCCATACTATGTACCGCCAGTTTCTCAGGTTCTGTTACGCTGCGTGTCATTTACGGCAAAACCACGCCGGTGTCGTTGGCGCACGATCCGTATATCCTCCACCTCAAACGCATGGTTCCGATCGTCCAAGGCGCGCTTCTTCCTGGTGCCTATAAGGTGGATCATTTCCCGATCTTACGGTATGTGCCGTGGTATGGCCGACAACTCAAGAAATGGGGGGAGGAAGAATACCAAATGTTGATGGGATACATGTCTCGGTACAAATCAAAGATGGTGAGTGAGACGTTGGAAGAGGTATCCTGTTGACGTACGAGTGTGTAGATGACGGAGAGCGGCCCACATTCGGTGGCCAAGGAGATCATCACACAGACGGTGACGGAGGGGAACTTGACCGAATCGGAAACGGCGTACTTTTTGGGATCCCTCGTCGGAGCTGCGTTCGATACCGTACGTGTATCGCGCCTCCTTCGTCAAGACCTTCTTTTTTGCTTACCTTTTCCTTTGGCTGGCTGTGCAGACCCAGGTGGCGATTTCCACCATCATGATGGCTGCTGCGCGCTTTCCGGAAGCACAAGCGATTGTCCACGCTCAATTAGATACCGCCGTTGATCGAGATGCGCGTAAGTGGTTACGATTGCCGTTCCTGGGCGATAAATAGTGAAGTGACCTGGATAGCACCGACGTTTGCGGATTGGGCGTCGCTTACGGAACTGCAGGCTTTCATCCTTGAAGCTTTGCGGTGGAGACCAGTCAATCCATTTGGTCAGTATCTATCGCCATACTCGCTCGTGCATACGAACCTCAGTATACATCCCATGATCACAGGTGCACCTCGCCGGGCTTCTAAAGACGTCTATTGGGTACGTCTATGCCTTGATACGATGAGGCGCTGTGCTCAAAATGCACTTGCAGAACGGCTACTGCATTCCTGCGGGAGCAACCGTGTTTGGAAACCACTGGTGAATTGAAACCCAAAAATTATACCCTCGTGTGATCGACGGACCGACGCACGTCCCTTTCGCAGGTGCATCGCGCGAGACGCTGATGTGTTCCCCGACCCGGAAAGGTTCAACCCAAAGCGCTGGATAGGTCCTGACGGGAGCATCAACCACGACCTCAAAGCCTACTCGTTTGGATTCGGACGGCGAACGTGCGTAGGATCGAACCTCGCCCTCCGGTAAGTCCATGTATCGACCGTCTTGCTTCGCACCGCCTCCACCCCGACGCGATGCGTGTCAGACGATCGGGGTAGTTCCCTACCCTTATGGTCCTCGTGACTCATCGTCCCACGCATACATTCACAGATCCCTTTACATCGCCTCTGCAACTGTCTTTTGGGCGTTTACGATCACTGAAGACGCCAAGCGGCCAATCGATGATACTGCGTTCGTACCTGGCATCGTGTCCCATCAAAAACCGTTTAGTTTGGTGCTTGAGCCGAGGATAGACGTCGCGCATTTGCGTGAGGTGATGGGTGCGGGCAAGGTGGGTTGAGTGTTTTGGAGGGGTCGCGCCATGCGGCAAAGAACTGGGTATTATTTGGGCCGCGCCGTGATGAATGGTAAATAGGTAATTTGGGACCCGGTTGTTGATTTGATTCGATAGGGACGTTCAATGCTTGTAATGAACCACCCCACAGACGGATGTCCCCGTTGGTCGGTGTTGCATAAGTTCTACGCGAAGACAAACAACCCGAAAGTCAGTCAGGCAGTTAGCTGAAGATGCGGGAGAGGATCGACAAACGATGCGAACCATGACGAATCGAAAGCAGCTATGCGATACAAACTTAGTGCTGCAACAAACCGGATCAAGACCGAACGTGAACAATCAATAACTCCGACAAGCAGCCCGTAGGTTGGTCGTCCTCATCGACCTCCATGTGCGCCTCCGACTCGATCGGCTCCACCA
This sequence comes from Boletellus pseudochrysenteroides, assembly GCA_038090975.1. Lineage (NCBI taxonomy): Eukaryota > Fungi > Basidiomycota > Agaricomycetes > Boletales > Boletaceae > Boletellus > Boletellus pseudochrysenteroides. The sequence goes on from JBBPNQ010000312.1 coordinate 3,574, forward strand.
ACTTGTCCACTGGCAGTAGTATCCCGCGGGAACCCTGCATTCTGTTTCCGTACATTAACTAAACGACCCGACTTGTGTTAAGCAAGCCCGAATCGACCAGATGAGAGGACGCGTACGTAGGGAGCCTGAAGGAACAGGAGTCGGCGCACGTCTCCATCTGTTGCACAGTGTAGGGCTGGTGTGGGAAAATTGGTAGAACCATCGTGCGCGAGGTCTACGACTGTTGCGCACCTTGTCAAGTCACTGCAGCTGGTCCTTACTATCCATTACTCCGTCATCTATACCATGACGGCGGCAAGGCAGCGTAAGCGCCCAGGGCACGAGGTGATTGCGCTGAATAATCTGATCAAGATGGGTTCCGATAAAAAGAGGCGGCGAGGAAACGGCCACGTACCCTTCTTCCCACCACTCTGATACCTAGCCAAGTATGACCTCCACAAACAGCGTGCAGCCAGTTAACGGTGAGTAGTACGTGAGACGACGGAGGGGACGACGGTGACCAGAAGACAAGCATCCACGTCAACGCTGAGGGGAAACCGATCATCCTCGAGCAACAGCCTACAAACGAAAAAGAAACAGATCAAATTCAATGAAGGAGACGATATATATTCGGTCGCGTTCCTCGGTGGTGGGGAGCACATCGTGAGCGGTGGTAAGGAAGGCAAGATTCGACGTTGGCGGGTGACGGATGGAAAGGAGGTGGGAACGCCCATGGATGTGGGGAGTGGGGTTACCGCCATTGCAGTCTCAGAAGATGGAAAGTGGATTGTGAGTGGGACGGATAAAGGCCAAGTGATGGTGTGGGATGCGGAAAGTCACGAAAAAGCGAACGAGTTCAAAGGACACGACGACACGGTGAACGCGGTGGACGTCTCCCCGGAGGCAACGACCATTGCGACAGGATCAAAAGACAGGACTGCCAGTGTCTGGTCGCTCTCGACTGGCCAGCGCCTGCTCGGCCTCTTCAAATTTGACGCCTCTGTGACTGCTGTCAAGTTTTCGCCCAATGGACGGCGCATCGCCATTGCGGAGAGGCGGTATGGTGACTCTGTTCGGATCTACGACAGTCAGGATGGAGACCTCATCCAATCCAGATTTGGGCTATTTGTCGACCCGTCCCACGGCCAGTCCCTCGCCTGGGTGAGCGACAGCGAGAACATCTTTGCCTCGTCTGACAAAGGCAATGTCTACCACCTTGCCTGGAATAGATTACGCTATTGGGCCATTCACAACAACATCGGTCCTGGATGCATTGCCCTATCGAGCGATGGTACATTCCTCGCAGCCTCTGCCGGCTCATCGGTCTCATTCTGGGACACTACTACATACAAGCGAATCGGCTCTACCATCGTTCGCCATCCAACTCACGTAGACTCTATGGCCATCTGGGCAAATTACCACCTTGTGATCGGTGGAGGCCCAACAATCACGATTTGGAACCTCAATGACATCATTCCGTTTCCCTATTCCAACAATGTAAGTGTACAGGTGTCGGAAGTTCGACGCCAAATGATGCCCTGTTCATCACAAATCACTTTGATGATCGCAGCAGATATTCGAAATCCAGCACCTTCGTGCACAGGATGAGCGTTCAAGTGTGTCTATCACCACACCCTTACTCCACTTTCTAACATCCATCTTTATCAGACGAGAGAATAGCATATCTCGAGAAAACCGTTCAAGAACTCGAGAAAACTGTCCAAGAACTTCAAACGACAGTCAAACAAGAGAAAGCCAAGTCGAGTACGTTTATCCTCACCCTGCCTCGTGCTTTCCTAACCAATTTCCGGTCACCCATGCTCATCAGACGAGAGAATAACCTATCTCGAGAGTACCGTCCAAGTGCACAATACCAAGCTAGACAACTCCCAGCACACGTTTGATAGTCTCATCGAGGAGTTCCACACTGAATAACATCGTGCGGAATGCAAGCGATGATGTAAACGTCGACGCGATCGTCATAGACTGGCTAAGTGGGGTAAGTCGTTTGGAAGCATCGAATGCGAAGAAGTATCAGGTATCATTTAGGCCGCTTGATGATAGTTTAGCATCCGTTTGTAGTTCGACCGGACGACATTCATGTTATATTGTAAATCTACTATGCCCCGCAGTTATTACATATTTTCAACTCTTCAGTATCATCCTCTGTACATACTGTGACAAGTGTCGTCTCTCCGCTTCCTGAGAGTTAGCCATGCACCTCCGATTCAATGTGCTCCGGTATCATCGAGTCATCCAGCACCAACGGCTCCCAAGGGAATCTACCCTCGAAAGCAACTGTTCAACTGATAGGTACATCATTTCGCTGCTCTCAATCCTGACGGAAAGAAGCAAGTACCTCTAGAAACCATCTAGGCTGACTGAATTTTATTCAAGATGGTAGTTGAGAAACGGCGGCTATGCACCTGTCTTTCAGACCTCCCGTTGGGGAGCAATATTTTCTCGTGGTGACGGCTTTGGATCACATGAATACGTGCTTAGAGATATAAGAATGATGTGTGCCAACGTTGGACCCTGCAACGATTGTCAGAAACCTCACATACTTTACTTTTCTCTTAGGACGTACAAAAGCAGCTGGTCAACCAAGCACCACACGGTCTCAAGACACCCATTACGTGTCACCTGCACTTGTTCAAGAAACGTGTTTGTGAAATGGTAGGATCTTAGGGGACTAGAAGGAACTCGGTTGTGAGGACAAGGTCTCGAGATCCACCCCGGAACATGGGAATGAGCTCGACAAAGGCAATTTCATCGAAGTAAGACTGAGGGGAAAGTGTGATGATCATATGTTCGTATATTACTGCAAGACGCACTTTTCATCAGGTAGTATGAGCGGGCTGTTGAATGCCCTTCTGCGAATCGGTTGGGATCTGAGAGTTAAAAACACAAACACCACTCTGTCTAAGTCACACCACACCTTACTAATCGTTTGACGGAGGGTGTCTCAAGACGACATTCGCGGACAGCAAGGAGTGGAGACTTTACCCTTATAAACCTCCCACGGGCGGATTTTCCATTGGTCGGATTTGCACGAGTTCTACGCAAGGACGAACAACACGAGAGTCAGACAAGTTGCAGGGCATGGGGGGAGAGCACAATGCGACTCACCGGCAACCATCACAAATCGAAAGCCACTGTGCGATACAAAAGTGTTGCAACAAACCGGACCAAGACTGGACAATCAGCAACTCCGACACGCAGCTCGGAGGTTGGTCACCCTCATCGACCTCCGTGAGCGTCTCCAACTCGTCTAGTAGCGACTCTCATTCTGCCTCCGTACATTGACTAAGCGGGCCGACGTACGTCGTGATCGGTTGCGCAGTGCGCGGCTGGTATGGGCAAATACCAGCTATATAGAAAGAACATGTGGTGGAATCGTCATCATAATGCCGCGGTCTGTGACTGTTGCGCACCTCATCCAATCACTATAGCTGGTTGTTATTCAAGTATCCATTTCTGTCATCTACACGATGACGGCGGTAAGGGAGCGTAAGCGCCCAGGGCACGAGGTGATTACGCTGAATAATCTGGTCATGATGGATTCTGATAAGAAGAGGCGGCGAGGAAACGGCCATGTACCCTTCTTCCCACCACTCCGATACCTAGCCAAGTATGACCTCCACAAACAGCGTGCAGCCAGTTAACGGTGAGTAGTACGTGAGACGACGGAAGGGACGACGGTGACCAGAAGACAAGCATCCACGTCAACGCTGAGGGGAAACCGATCATCCTCGAGCAACAGGCACCAAAGGAAAAAGAAACAGATCGAATTCAATGAAGAAGAAAATATTTTTTCGGTTGCGTTCCTAGGTGATGGAGAGCACATCGTGAGCGGTGGTGAGGAAGGCAAGATTCGACGTTGGCAAGTAACAGATGGAAAGGAGGTGGGAACGCCCATGGATGTAGGGAGTGCTATCCTCAGCATTGCGGTTTCACAAGACGGACAGTGGATCGTGAGTGGGTCATGGAATGGCCAAGTGGCGGTGTGGGATGCGGAGAGTCACGAAAAGGTGAACGAGTTCAAAGGACACGGCGACAGGGTATGCGCGGTGGACGTCTCACCAGACGCGACAAAAATTGCGACGGGATCAAAAGACAGGACTGCCAGTATCTGGTCACTCTCGACTGGCGAGCGCCTGCTCGGCCCCTTGAAACACGACAGTTTTGTGATCGCAGTCAAGTTTTCGCCGAACGGGCGGCTCATCGCCATTACAGAGAGGCGGCCTTCTCCCAACTCCGTTCGGATCTACGACATCCAGGTCATTCGGAATGGCAAGATCGTCGCCGAAAAGGCCAGCTTCGACCCGTCCGACAACCAGTCCCTCGCCTGGGAGAGCAACAGCCTGCAGCTCTTTTCCATGTCTAACAATGGCGCTATCTACTTGCTTGATATGTCCTCCCCATATACCAGCACACTCTCTTGGGCCATTCACAGCAACACCGATCCTGGATGCATTGCCCTGTCGAGCGACGGTACATTCCTCGCAGCCTCTGCCGGCTCATCGGTCTCATTCTGGGACACTACTACATACAAGCGGATCGGCTCTGTCATCCTTCGTCATCCAACTCACGTTGAGTCCATGGCCATCTGGGCAAATTACCACCTTGTGATTGGTGGAGGCTCAACAATCACGATTTGGAATCTCAATGACATCATTCCGTTTCCCTACTCTAACAATGTAAGTGTACATGTGTCGAAAGCTCAACGGCAAGGGCACCTTTGTTCATGTTGATCGCAGCAGATATTCGAAATCCGGCACCTTCGTGCACAGGATGAGCGTTCAAGTGTGTCTATCACCACACCCTTACTCTACTTTCTAACATCCATCTTCATCAGGCGAAGAAATAGCACATCTCAAGGAGACCATCCAAGATCTGAAGAAAACTGTCCAAGAACTCAAAACGACAGCTGAACAGGAGAAAATTAAGTCAAGTACGTTTATTATCGCCTTGCCTCATACTTTCTTAACCAATTGTCGCCCATTCATGTTCATCAGACGAGAGAATAGCAATTCTCGAGAATACCGTCCAAGTTTTGAGTACCAAGCTGGACAACTCCCAGCACACGTTTGATAGTCTCATCGAGGAACTCCACGCTGAATGAGGCGTTTTGCAACCAACCGGAATATGGTTGCAGAACGGCTACGTGTCTGAAAATGTTTGGTTAACTGTCACGGTATAGTGATCATGATCTGCCTGCCATACCTGAAGGTAGGTTGAGCGGGAACCAGTGTGCAGGGACTATTTGCGTCACATCGAAGCATCGATGACCTTGTGTTTTCAACCTGAGGAATACATCCCGTCGGGTCGATCTACAATGTTCCGCTTTCAACTGACGTAGGTCGCAACGAACATATTCCTCGGGATAAACCTTCCACCTTAAAGTGTCCCTCACCGACCCCGTCCTTGTGTTCCGTGCGCCAAACAACCTTGTCCATGTCCTTTGCGACGCAGAATGTACGTGCTGGTTGACGAAGCGTGTCCTCGCCTGCGTAGGATCAATCTGAACCCCCCACCGTTCGTCTATTTGGGTGGCTGCCTGATGCCAAGGTTCGACGTCGAGCATGGTATACAGCCCTTATATGGCTACTGCGTGGGGTTTTGGGTCTCTGAGCGTACTATGAACATGGGAAGGTGCATAGATGATCGCGGAACCACGTTCTGTCTCTGTTGCGACATTACCAATGAGAGGGAAAGGCATGGGACAGCACAGGTGAGTCGAACGTCACGTCCAGTGACTCCCACTATGATCATGTATGGGCCGAAGGTCGTCCATGGCATCGAGCCCAACGAGGACCGCCTTAGTTGAGCCTGGGCAGACTGCGAGGAGTGCGTTGACCCGCTGGATGGGAAGGTGGGTGAAGGGTGCTGGGCACGCTGCCAGCACTGCTCATGAGCGGAAATGGCTTTACGAACGGGTCGTGGTACTCACGCATTGAATTTGTCGACGATGATCTCAGAGTGTACGTTCGACGGCGACGTTGTCCATGAATGCATGACGGGTCGTGGGAGGGACTGCGGCTTTTCAATGTCTCTTCATCCACCATGGCCCATTCGACGCTAAGACAGTTCGCCGTCCCAAGCTATCGTTTAATTGGATAGCGCGAATCCAACGACCATCCAGGATAAACTGCTCGTGGTTGGCGAGTCGTGACCTTTTAAATCCACGTCAGTCTGACCTCCCACTGCACTGCAACATGTGCCGGGGATACGGCAAACCCATCAGTCCAGCCTGGTTTGCACCCAATCAACGCTCTCATTGATTTCATATCATGTGCGCATGCGGTCAACAAGTCACCATGACTGGTTCAACTGGTCCCACTCCCCCAGCCACTGTCCATACCGAGTTGAATGCGGTCATGGGTCGAGATGCATGCAAGTGTTTACGATTACCGTTGCTGTGTGATACTTCCATGGTGGAACATCCTGGATAGTGCCCATGTTTGCGGAATGGGCATCGTTCACGGTGCTGCAGGCTTTCATCCTCAAGGTTTTTGCGACGGAGGCCAGTTGATCATTCGGCCCGTATCTCTCCTCCTTCATTGGGTATGTCCACCTATCGAAATGGTGAGGTTTCGTGCTCAAGCTTGGAGCGGGTACTGCATTCCTGCAGGAGCAACCGTGTTCGGGAACTATTGATAAGCTGAAACGAGAAACCGATACCCAAGTGTGATTGACTAACCGACGCACATCGTCATTGACCGCCTTACCTGGTGCTCTCTCCACTAGATGCGATCGGGGATAGCCGTGACAATACATGGACTCACCGTCCCACGCATACATCCACAGATCCCTTTACATTGCCTCTGAGGCTCTTTTGGGCGTTTACGATCGCTGAATATGCCAAGCGGCCTATTGACGATACCGCGTTTATACCTGGCATCCTGTCCCATCGAAAGCCGTTTAGTTTGGTGCTTGAGCCGAGGATAGACGTCGCGCATCTGCGTGAGGTGATAGGTTCGGACAAGGTGGGTTGAGTCTTTTGGAAGGATCGTGTCGAAGCCATTGATTGTTCAGTCTCGGTCTGGTTTATTGCAACACTTTGTATCGCGGTGGCTTTCGACTCGTCATTGTCACCGGTGAACGTCTGAACCACATCGTTTGTCGATCCCCTCTCCTAAAATCAGCCGCTTGTTTGACTTTGTGGTTGTTCACCTTTGCGCAGAACTAATGCAAAACCGAAAATGACTGTGAGTAAGTTTGCAACAAACATGAAGAGTTGAATCTGCAAATGGATCCCAAATTACTTGCCATACATCATCACACGGCCCAAATAACACCCGATTCATTGCCGCACGGTGCATTCGTCCAGGAGCATTTCGCGAGGGCTCCGCATTCCGCTGACTAAACGACTAAACTTGTGCTATGCGAGCTTGAATTGATCATGATCATTTGAGGGGATGCGTTGGTAGGGAGGCCGAAGAAACAGAACTCGACATACGTCATAATCTGTCGCGCACTGGCAATGTACGGCTGGCATGGGCAAATACCAGCTATGTAGAAAGAACGTGTGGTGGAATCATCATGCCCGAAGCCTACGACTGTTGCCTACCTTATCCAGTCACTGCAACTGGTGCTTATTCGCTTCAAGTATCAGTTTTTCCGTTACCTACACGATGATGGCGGTAAGGGAGTGCAAGCGCCCAGGGCACGAGGTGATTGCGCTGAATAATCTGATCATGATGGATTCCGATAAGAAGAGGCGGCGAGGAAACGGCCACATATCCTCCCCATCGCTCTGATCCCTAGCCAAGTATGACCTCCACAGACAGCGTGCGGCCAATCAACGGTGAGTACGTGAAATGATGACAATGGGAGGGACGATGCTGACCAGAAGACAAGCATCCATGTCAATGCTGAGGGGAAACCGATGTTCCTCGAGCAGCAGCAGCCAACAAACCAACAAAAAACAGATCGTATGCAACGAAGGAGAATATATATTTTCGGTCGCGTTCCTCGGTAATGGGGAGCACATCGTGAGCGGTGGTGAGGAAGGCAAGATTCGACGTTGGCAGGTGAGAGATGGAAAGGAGGTGGGAACGCCCATGGATGCGGGGAGTGGGGTCACCGCCATTGCGGTCTCGCAAGACGGACGGTGGATCGTGAGTGGGTCGTGGAAAGGTCAAGTGGCGGTGTGGGATGCGGAGACTCACGAAAAAGTGAACGAGTTCGAAGGACACGACGACACGGTGAACGCGGTGGACGTCTCCCCGGAGGCGATGACCATTGCGACGGGATCAAAAGACAAGACTGCCAGTGTCTGGTCGCTCTCGACTGGCCAGCGCCTGCTCGGCCCTTTCAAATTTGACGCCTCTGTGACTGCTGTCAAGTTTTCGCCTAACGGACGGCGCATCGCCATTGCGAAGAGGCGGCATGGTGACTCTGTTCAGATCTACGACAGTCAGGATGGAGACCTCATCCGAACCGGATTTGGGCTACCTGTCGGCCTGCCCCACAACCAGTCCCTCGCCTGGGTGAGCGACAGCGAGAAACTCTTTACCTTGTCTAGCGGTGGCAATATTCGCTGTCTTAATGTGCCCGCTGGCACCTATGGATTCTCTTTGGCCATCCACAGCAACATCGGTCCTGGATGCATTGCCCTATCGAGCGACGGTACATTCCTCGCAGCCTCTGCCGGCTCATCGGTCTCATTCTGGGACACTACTACATACAAGCGAATCGGCTCTGTCATCATCAGCCATCCAACTAGCGTTGAGTCCATGGCCATCTGGGCAAATTACCACCTTGTGATTGGTGGAGGCTCAACAGTCATGATTTGGAATCTCAATGACATCGTTCCGTTTCCCTACTCCAACAATGTAAGTGTACAGGTGTCGAAAGCTCGACGGCAGAGACACCTTTGTTCACGTTGATCGCAGCAGATATTTGAAATCCGGCACATGGGGGTTGCTCTGGAAGAAAAAATCGAGTCCCTCTGTGCGCAGAATTGTCTATCACAGCACCCTTACTCCGCTTCCCAACATCCATCTCCATCGGGCGAAAAAATTGCAAATCTCGAGAAAATTATTCAAGAACTCAAAGCGACAGTCGAAGAGGAGAAAGTCAAGTCAAGTACGTCCATTGTCACCCTGCCTCCTGCTTCCTTTTCCAATATTTGGTCACCCGTGCTTATCAGGCGAGAGAATAGCAAAACTCGAGAATACCGTTCAAGTGCTGAGTACCAAGCTAGGCGACTCCCATCACACATTCGATGGTCTCATCGAGGAACTCCACACTGAATAAGGCGATTTGCAAGATGGCGTCCGACCCGATGAATTCTATGTGTTGTTGTAAATCTACGTCCCACAGATGTTACATATTTTGCACTCTTCGTCATTGTATTTCTACTCAAAGTCCAACAAAGTTGGAGATCTGGCTGGCTCGAAATAAGGCGGCCCTGCTCCTCAGCAGCATCCTATGTGCTGTGACAAGTGCCGTCTCCTCGCTTCCTCAGCCTCGGTCCCACAAAGGCCCAGGGCCCTACTACGCGCCGATCTTCACTAGGATCAACAAACGACGCTTTTTCCAAGACGTGAAAGTTACTCTGCTATACAAGAGTGCTTACAGTGAACTTGACCAAGACTGAAATAATCATACACTCGGACCCACACCTCGCAAGGCTACTTACCCCGATCGGTCTCCGTGCGTACCTCCGATTCGGTGGGCTCCGGTATTACCGAGTCATCCAGCACCAACGGCTCCTTCGAAGGGACCGACATCCATTGTCACTAACCTCGGCCGAACGACCGTAGGTTTCAAATTTGCCACTGGCGCGAACCACATCGCATTTGCGTATGCAAAGCGTAGCATTGGATGAACCAGCGCTAGTCTTATTTCGAGTGATCTTCCAGAAGATGGTCTGTTTCCAAGATGCGCTTGTAGGCCGTGCGTAAACTGGGGTAGATGCGTAGGCTCAGAAGTGGGTGCACCCCCTTATCCATAGACCTTGGTGCCTGGCGAGCCGTCGAATTGCACTTCTACTCTGGCCACGCGACGCATCGGAGGGAGGATTTTCGGTAACCATCTCGGCGGCAGGTGCCACGTATGATCCTGCTATCTTGTTTCTGGGTAGAAGACAGCGAGATGAAATCAAACTCCTTGTCCACACGGAACCCATCCATGCAGACACCCAGCCAATTCATTTGGTCGAAGTCCATTGTCATTGTCATCGTAGGCACACCTCGCCGATCCTCAAATGACGACTTTTGGGATCGCCCACATTTTCGATTTGAGGAAAGCGCCCCGGGAAAGATACGGTTGCAGAACGACTCCTGCGGTTGGTCCCTTAGTTCCAACATACCGTCAACGTTGGCAAAGAATGTCATACGCACATTGATGCTCTGGCCACCGCGCATGCTGTCTACTACAGGGACGGCGGCGAAGAAAACTTTTGCGAGAACATGATGACACAATGGCTCTCATGCGAGAGCCGTTGGGACGTACCATCTCTCGCACCACATCCAGTAACGCATCTCTGGCAGCGAGCGCTGCCAGAAATGCAATTAGGCTGCGGCATGCTTGAATTGATTGTGGAGGAGTTCTGTTCAAGTTGGTGGGGCCGAAGGAAACAAAGATCGATTCTATTGCGCAGTGTATGGAAGACATGGGCAAACGCTAACCAAGTGCTTGTCACGATGCACGCGTTCTAGGACTGTCGCGCACTCGAGTGCCTGCTGCTCGTTCCTAAAAGCACGGAGCATGAATTTGTCTATCACCAACACAATCGTGATGGTGAGGGGGGGGTAAGCGTCCAGGACACAAGGTGATCGTAGCGGGTAATGTGATCATGATGCGATCCGATAAGACACGTGCATGCCAGGCGGCGCGAGGAAACGACCACGCGTCCTTCCGCTACCCCCACATTTAGCAAAGTATGTCAGACGAAGGTGAGTACGATGGACAGAGGGAGAGGCGATACTGAGGAGACGACAAGAACCGACCTGGAGGGGAAGACGACCTTGCTCGAGTAACAGTCAGGAAATGGAAGCGGCAGGAATTGAAGGTAAAAAAGGCGGGAAAACGAAAATGCATACTGACGGAGACACAGGAATTGGATTATAACGAAGTCTCCTCCAGCATGGCCGAGCAAAAGGAAGTGAAGCCGATCGAAATTGATACCGAAGATGATATATATTCAGTGGTGTTTCTTGCCAATAACGAGTACATCGCGGACAACGACGAAGGAACGATTCGACGTTGGCAAGTGAAAGATGGAAGGGAGGTGGGGACAGCAATGGATACGGAGAGTGCTGTGTACAGCATTGCGGTCTCGCAGGATGGAAAGTGGACCGTGGGTGGGACGGTAGGTGGCCACGTGACAGTGTGGGATGCGGAGAGCCACGACAAGGTACGCGAGTTCGAAGGACACGACGACACGGTGCTCGCAGTGGACTTGTCACCGGATGCGACGAACATCGCGACGGGTTCGGGCGACTACGCGGTCTACGTCTGGTCGCTCTCAGCTGGCCAGCGCCTGCTCGGCCCCTTGACGCACCCCAGCAGGGTGTTTGCGAGCAAGTTTTCGCCCGACGGACGCCTCATCGCCACCGCTACATTGTGGTACGAATGTCTTCGGGTCTACGACAGTCAGGATGGCCGCCTCTTGCTCGAATTTCCGATCAACTCACCCGGAAACCAATCCCTTACTTGGGTGAGCGACAGCAAGCAGCTTTTCGTCTTGTCTTCCTCCGGCGACATCCACCGCCTCGACGTGGCCACCGGGCGGACACTCCCCAAATGGGCCATTCACAGCAACAGCCATCCTAACTGCTTCTCCCTGGCAAGCAACGGCACATTCGTCGCAGTTGCCGCCAACTCATCGGTCTCATTCTGGGACACGATTACACACAAACAAATCGGCTCTGCAATTGACCATCCAGCTCACATTGACTTCATGGCCATCTCGGCAAACTACGACCTTGTACTCGGTGGAGGCAAAAAAATCACCTTGTGGAATCTCCATGACATCCTCCCCTCTCCCTGCTGGTACGACGTAAGTGTACTTACATCAAGAGCGTGCTGCCAAAAATGCTTTATTCATCACGAATCACTTTGCTGACTGTAGGGAATACTCGAAACCCCGGATACGAGGGCTGAAGCACATCTCCAAGCAATAATCAATTCCGTTCGTACACAGTATGAGCATTCAAGTGTGTCCATCGCCACCCTCACTCCACTTTTCTAACATCCATCTTTATCAGACAAGAAAATAAAAAGTCTCGAGAAGACGGTGCAAGAGCTCCATGAAACAGCCAAACAGAAGGAAACCAAGTCGAGTGCATTCATTGTCATCTTGACTCGAGCTTCCCTGACTAATTTTCGGTTACCTGTGTTCATCAGACGCAAAAATAGCACATCTCGAGAAAACTGTCCAACAACTCCGTACCGAGCTTGCTGATTCCCGACAGAAAGCTTATATGTCAAACCACAACGAATTGCCAACCGCCACCTCGGAGATGGAGGGGGCATTGCGTGTTTCTTCCGAGCAGTTGGCTGGACTTCAACCCGGCCTTGACAGGGTGCGCGAGAAACTGTATCTGGCGTCAATGCATCAGGCAACACCCGTGGAGGACGTCGCATATTCACTGCTGGGTGTCTTTGATGCCGCCATTCCGGTCATATATGGGGAGGGCACCCGTGCAGTTGGCAGACTCTTGGAACACGTCTTGACCGGATCGGGCGATGTGACGATTCTTGCTTGGACCGGGAACGTGAATAGGTACAACAGTTGCCTGCCTGAAGACCTAACTGTCTACAGCGAAGTTGTGCCGCCGCACATTCCACCATTCATGGAGACAACCGAGGTGGATAGAATGGTGACGGAATTACGCTCATCCCTACCGGACCTCTCCCTCGTCACGGCGCTATATACTCGACTGAACGACGTTCCACCGCCTTCCCTCGTTGCTAGTCGCTTGCGATTCCCTGGCATTGTTTCTCGTGTCATCGAGGTTGTCCATCTGTCAGGGCCAGATCCGATGACGAAGCTGCATGTATATCGTGCAACAACGACGATGTTTGGTGGCGTCGAGATCAAGACAATGAGCAAACTGACCGCGATGAAGGGTCTCTGCCTCGTTCATCCATGGATTCGCCCTCTGTTCGATCAAGAGCCCTCACGTTCTGCGGATGAGCTCGACGACACGGTAGAGGCACTTCGGATGGTCGTTCGTCTGAGGCAGCCGTTTGGAGCATTGATGTTCGAGAAGGTGTCGCGCGTAGAATGTAAGCGCGTCGCAGCAGACAGTTTGATCATGGTTCAGGTTCACGAAGACGTTCCGTTGACCGACTTGATGGACAACGTCCGTGCGATCGACGTACAGTAGTCGCACTGGCGGGGACCCTCAAATCGCGGTGGAGGTTTTTTGATTCACGGTTCGTCCCTGTTTTTGTATTTTAGTCGCGGTGCGTGGCTACGATTCTGGACCTCTGTTCATTCGTATCTCCTTGGCACTTGCCTCTCCAATGACTATATCCTGCTGGCACAATTTCTTGCCAGTGTCCTCCGAGTCTGACGATACGTGGTTTACATAGCCTGGGTCGTGCTGCACCTGAACTGCCAGGCAACGTACATGTCCAGATGAACTAGCGGCGAAATAGTACTCCACGGGTCGCCGCTTTGCGTTGCCTGAGCAGATTACAGTTTATTATCTCGCATTCACAATCGTTGAAGGTGCCAGGCATGATGGTACTGTATCGCCCTTTGGTTTTCGCACCCCATGTAGTACCACTGATTTGTGAAACCGCTGGAGAATCATGACACTGGGGGTGGTGGATCGTACGTACATCACGACTTCAACTACATGACATTCTACACGACTTCCAAAGACACAACGTACACGTTTTCATTTACAACAAATGGTTTACATACCAATCATGTTCGCGCTTCAACGCGTCGATGATATTGGCCTTTTGGCGGAAATGATGGCCCTCCCCACTGTAAAACTTGTGCTCGACCGGCACGTCTGGCGCATCTTTGGCGATTTCCGCCAGGAACCTTTCGGCCACCTCGATGGGAACGACGCCATCCTTTGTACCATGCAGCATCTACGTCAAAACGAACCATGAGTCCGACGGGCAAAGCCTAGAGCAAGATCAAGGCACAACGCTTCACGTACAAGTAAAGGGACCCTAAAGTTCACCTCCCCAGTCTTGGGATCCTTGATATTCTTGATCGGGTTTCGACTGTCCCAGGCCCCACCACTTGGCGGGCTGCCAAAGAGCGTGTAAATGTATTGGGATTCGAACTTTTCAATGACGTTGGTGAGGTACGTGGGATCGGCAACACCTCCATAGGCAGAGCAGGCAGCCTTGTAGTAGCCTGGGTCCGGCGCGAAAGTCAACGAGGAGAGCGTGGTGTAACCGCCTGCAGAGCCACCTCGGATGGCCGGGCGTTTCGCGTCAAACACCCCTTCGCCAGCCAAGATCTCGTGTGCTAGTTTGCAGTCCTCAACATCATAGTATCCCCAGTTCTTGTTGAGAAGGTCACTAGCGGGAGGTCAGCCCATACAGGACACGGAGATGTGGCGTAGCATCCTTACATATACTTTCGGCCGTATCCGGAGGATCCACGATAGTTGACGTCCATCCTGTCAGCGCTGTGTCAGACAGCGTGTTCACAAAGATGTGTCCAATACGGTACTTGCCAAGCGAATCCGCGGCTGGTGTAGTACGTCTTGGTCCAATTCAGAGCCTGAGGCTCCAGCCCAGTCGGGCCCCCATGCACATTGATGATACACGGTGGCTTTTCCCCGGTCGGAGCAACAAAGTCCGGGTTCTTGGGAAGGTAGTAGACAGCGTAGATGGTAAAGTTGTCCACCTGCAGCGACTTTTGGATAGGGGTAGAAATGTACTTTTCCCACTCTTTATGCTCTCCAGTAGTCTTGAGCGTGTCAAACGTCGCAGTGTACTTGCCGGGCGAGCCCTGAATCGTCCCCTTGAATACGCCACCAGGCGAGGTGCTCTCACTCCCTGTGAACACGAAGGTATTCGCGCCAAGAGGACGGAGATGCTGAGCCACTGCAAAATCAAAGTTCTTTATTTGGACGGGCTCGGAGGATCCTCCAAGATCGACGACGAAAAGGATATTCCTCCCATCCTCGAACGCAGTGAATGCACCGTATGTACCACCACCCAAGATTGCGTAGGGATACAGCCCGAGCCACCACGCCGGTTCGGCAAAGTCTAGCTTCTTGTCCAAGATGTGGATCGACTTCGTTGTCTGCGTGTTGAATATGAAAGGGTTCTGGAACCCGTTGTCCTTGTCCGACGTATACAAAAGGGTAGTGTCGGTGATCCAGCTGGGGAACGTCGCCGATACCGTTCCCTTTTCACCTGCGACATGCACATGGGTCGCCGAGATAGAAATCTTTCCGCCGCTGGTGGTAACGTCGGCAATGTAAATTATCCCACCAAACCATGGCATATCGGGCAGATTCCATTCCTGCCATGCGATCTTGTTTCCGGATGGATTGAACACCGGGAGGCATAGAAGTCCGCACCGTAAATGACGACATCCACAGTAGCGCTAGTGTTCTTGGTATCGACGATGCAGAGCGTATAGACGACTTTTTCCGGATGCTTTCCGTCGGGGTCATTGGTATGGTCCTCTCGTATTGTGACTAATAAGTGGGTTTCAACAGGATGGACCGCGAAGTTGGCATATCTCAGCAGAGGGTTTTCTGTCGGTAACAAGCGTTGAGCAAGTATCCCATGGGAAGAGGGCGAGAGTTTTAGTACCAGGAGTAACTGGTGTCACAGTCGGAGCGCTGTCGTTGAGGTTGAGCTTGTAGATGCGATTATCAGCTTGGTTGGAGAAGTAGACGATGCCGCCATAAACGATTGCAGCGGCACCTCCGTAGTCGTTTACAGCGTCTCGCGCACTGTACCCCTTCGGCAGGATATTCTCCCCGGTTCCCTGCGTATCAACGATGGCACAGCTGCCGTCCTCGGGATTTTCCTCCAGGTGATAAACAACCTTCTTGATAGGATCGACGAGCACATCGCTAAAGGTGATATTCTGTTATAGTTGTGAGCCTCCGACGTCTAGGGTGGGGATCGGAGTCACGTACAGATCCGATAGCTTCAGCGGTGATAGTGGAGTCCCATGTCCCGTATGGCTTCGTCGTGGGCATGTTGGGTTACTAACACTGGGTGGTGGCGAAAATGCTGCCTGAGGGACGTGTTCAGAGGCTCTTATTTATACTAAAAATCCAAGAGGCGACGATCATTAAAGGAAAGGCCCTTACATACCTCCTCAGGTCACCCGATTTATAAACCATGGCATGAATCGAAGTCGAATGGAGAGCTCTTACTAATTTTTGGCACTTGTAACGTTATGGTCTCATTTCCGGGACCTCCGGTTCTTTGACGGCCGGGTGGGGGAGGGATCTGATCATGAGAATTGGAGCATTACGAGACGAATCATGCACTGGATCATGGGGTTTACATCTACTCCATTGAGAAACTGCCAAGGCTTCTTGATATTGCAGGGCACGTACTAGAAGCATTACACGTTCCGCCCGTCGCTCGGGAGTGTGGAATGATCAGTGACAGCCTGCATGGAAGACTCGGATGCTAGGTTCCCTGGGTTCCAATACAAAAGACAGATCAGTGACTAATCGCATTTAGCTTGGCACGGGGAGGTTCCAGCCGTCGAGCCCGAGGAGGACCACTTAGGCTGGGCTTTTGCGGGCTGTAAAGAGCGTGTTGACGTGCCGAACGAGATGGATGGTAAAGACGGTCTTCCCGGATGCCGGGGACACTTGTAATGTCGATCAGGAAAAGCGCCGTGTTAGGAACGCTGTCATTGCGCATGAATGAGAATGTTTTTGTTTTGGGAGGGTCTGGTACTTGCGCGCTGAGCTTGCCAACGAGGACGACGTTCATGTCAGCGGGTCGTGGGAGACACTGTGGCTCTTGTTTCCTTTCATCCACCGTGGCTCGACCGACACTGAAACGGTACGCCGTTTAAATGTTGTGTTTCAAGCGAATGCGGTTGGGCAGTGCCAATCCAAACACGGTCCAGGACGAACTGCTTGTGGGCTATCATGGCTGGTGAGTCGTCCGCTTCAAACTCACGTCAGACCTCCCATCGCCCCTCAGGTTCACATGGGCCGGGGACGGCGCACCAATTAGTCCAGGTACGTACCCAATC
>JBBPNQ010000313.1:0-20715 GCA_038090975.1 Boletellus pseudochrysenteroides
TCAGAGCACACTGCGCTGGCATGTGCCTCAGTGATTTTCACAATTCGCACGTGAGTCGGAGTGGTGTCCCCGCATCTCCATTTTACGCTGACCGTCACGGTAGATGGGTAATCTGGAAAGACGCTCGTTCTGTGCACGCTCTACTGATACTCCTTACGCTTGGACACTGGTCCACATTGGCGTTAAGTACGACCGCATCGTGCATCTTCAGAGTCTTTCCCCCCTAACCCCTCTCTTTATTGTTTAGAAGTGGCGACCGTAAAACCCATTCGCATAGACGGATTTTGTGCGAGCTACCTCAGCCACCCGCGACTGGCCGGCGCTGCAACCATGGTATACAGTGAGTCGTGCTGTTACGTTCAAAGCTGGCAGTGTATTCATTCGATGTACTGAAGCGACGTGTTATGACCTCCCTTGTATTTGTGCTATCGGTCGTGGGGCTGTCAAGAAAACAATCTGAATCCCCATTGACAAAGCGTTTGCACGCGCAAGGCATCTTGTATTTTGCGATGGCGGGGCTAGCATACATCCCGATCATTGTTCGTGGTCCTCGCAATCCACTTTATACCGTGCCTTCATTGTCCGCGTCGTCTTTAGGTGTGTGCGTGGCTCGATTATATCCGTAAGATTGAACTTCTTTTCGGTGTTTCCGTGGCTCAACCGTGTGCTAGATCTTCTCATTATTTTTGGCAGTGTTGGTAAGTCGGCGACTCGTGATGGTATGGGCATGACATTGCTAACAAGGTACGATAGCCGTCGCTATAAAGTATGTCATACGTGTCAGCATGGGACAGACGGCAAGGACAGGTTGACGTGGATGAATTTTAGCACCGTTATATCATCCAGGGTGGTGAGATCGCTCTTTCATCTTGATATCTCCCCCGCAACGTACGTACAAAGATGGATTCGATACGCATGTTCTCACGCGTGCAAACAGACAGAGTCTGGAAGACGGCGTCGCGTTGACCGCCCAGGTTACGGTTTGGTCATCGATGTCGAATCGTCGATGGTTCAACAGGGACTCTCGGAACGATAGTGTCGTGCTGGTGAACAAGGCTATTGAATTTTTTTTTGGTTTGGACTCTAGGTAGTGATATCCATTTCTGTGAGCTGGGATCCGTACGTTCCCGAGAATCTATTCATTTCACTTTACTTGATTTCCAGATATACCTGCTGATCACGCACGATGTGGCTGGACCCACAGGTGTTGTCTGCTCGTGTCGTTGGCGCCGCGTAGTGATTACTTTAGTAGAGGCGATTTGTGCGCTAGTAGGTACGTCGTGTCCATTACCGGGGTCTGAGATTCCACAAGTAGGGATGTCCATAGTCCACGTCTACGAACCGCAGGATAGATAAGATTAAACTTTTTAGATAAGATAACGAGTAGTTACCTAAGCAAAGAATCGCCAAACCCGCGCTCTTCATCCCGTTCGACAATGTCCTTTCGCAAGATCGACGTCGACGTGTACGACGAGGACGTCCTCCAAGAAACAGAGCTCTACGAGCCCGATCCACGCGAGCCCGCTCAGGTCCTGAGCGATGCCAAGCAAAAACAGCTCGCCGTGCGCAGCGCGTTGAACAAGTGTGTCTCTCTTCGCAATCCTGTGTTTCTTTATGCCGCTCCCCGTTCTCGTCTCCTTTTTTTTTATATTTCATGACTGACCGAAGTGCATAGGGGCGACATCACAGGCGCGCTCAGCGTCGTGCTCGACAGTCCGCCTTACGGACCGCATGTCGAAGAGGCCAAGGTCCGCCCCTTCCCGTTGCGTCTTCGTCTTCGCTTTCTTCAGATCCGACATCCGTGTCCCACAGAACCTCACCCTCCAGATTGTCGTCTCCGTACTCAACAGTACCAAAGCGACAGACGTCCCAGCCGTCCTCCGATCGCTCTCCCAAGACGAACAGGATACGTTGATGAAGTATATCTACAAGGGGATGGGTATGCCCGGATGGGGCGATGTCAGTGGGAGCGTGTTGCTTGGGTGGCACGAAAAGGCATGGCTTGCTTGTGCGATTTGTTTCGCGTTGCTGAGTTGCGTTGGGACAGCTGGCAGAGGTCGCAGGCACGGGCTGTATCGTGCGCGTCATGACCGATCGGAAAACCGTGTAATCATTCATTGTATCCTCCAACACGTTCTCAGACCAACCACACGATTCTATTCCATCTTGTGCGACACGACATATCCAATCTACGAGAGACAATTTGGAGCGTACTTGAGCCCCTCTAGTGATTCATATTCATAACCCATATCCTGCCATCATACATCTTCTCCCCTCCTTCGCCCCTCCGCGAGGCTCAACTCGATCGCGAGCCTCAAATCGTCATCCATCTCCCCCGTATCAGGCACCACGGACACTTCCCTGTCCTGAGCAACATTTACAGATAACAGCGACACGTTCGAGGAGCGCGTAGGTGTAACAACACGCGAGTGCGGTGACAACGGACCAGGCAAAGACGAGACAGATTTCAGAGGGGTGCCCCAGGCCGAACGAGGCTGTTCAGGGCTTGCAGACGTCCCTCGTCTCGAACTCGACGCTGAAGACAGGCTGGAGCTGATAGCAGGAAAGTGATCCAGGGAGGATGACGACGTGCTGCGCGTCGTCATGGGACCCGGCGACGTACTCGGGCCAATTGTGAGTGATTTAAGTGGACTGATGCTCGTGCCGGCTTCCATTGGCTCGGGAACAAACGGTGGCGACACCTGCACCTTTTCGTTTGAAACTGGAGGATAAACGCGTGGGTATTGGCGGCCATTCGAATAGTGATTCCAAGACGAGTGGAATGACGGGGATGGCGTAGAAGGGCTGGACCTGGACCGCGAGGATGCAGGGATATTAGAAAGATCATCGAAATCGCCCTCGAATACGCCCTCCTCAACGATCGTTCGTCGCTGACGCGCTTCCGCCTCTTCACGCGAGAGCATCAACACGTATTCAACGGCTTCCAATTCTGAAAGACCAAGCGTGTCCAAAGTGGACCTCTGCTCACGCTCACGGCCATATATGCGCTGTGTATGCGCTCTCTCGTGCTCGAGCTCCATGTAGGACTCGGCGATGTCCTTGTACATTTCATATTGTTCTGGAACGCAGGTCAGCCAGAGGGCGAATGAATATTACGCGAAAGAGGCTTACGATGTCCCTTGGTGGTGACGTTTATCTTGGTATTGGCGTGCTTGCCCTTCTTGTGCTGATGCTCGCGAACGTTGGCCTGCCCAACCTTCCATGTCGTCACACGGTTCCCAACAACGATGACCACGAGTTCCTTGTCAACTAAAATCCGACTGACGACGTCCCAGTCGTGTCCGGGTGCAGGGCGAGGCATGGGAGTGGTAAAGTAGCGCACTGGTTCCAATGAGAGCGAGTCCCAGATCACGGTGGTCCCGCGAGCAGAACCGGTCGCAAAGACGGTGGGGCTCCACGAAATAGCTGTCACTGCGCCGTCTGTATGCGCCTCAAATCTGTGTACGGGAGCCACAGAGGTTTGCAGAGGAGTGTCGACATCATAGATGCTAACAAAACCAAGCAGATCTCCGACGATAAGCATATTATTGTCGCGAGAATGAGTGGAAATGATGGGCTCCAGGATAGAGACATTGCTGAACGAACTATCGCCAAAGGAGGTGATTGTTACATCGTGGGATTCGACGTTTGCATGAATGCGGTAGACTTTCGGGTGATGCATATACTGGACAAGGAGCAATACGCCCGTCTCTCCAGTACGATAAAACCACATCTTCGCGATTTGTCGTTGCAGTAACGCATCGTCTCCGCGAGTGGTCGGCTGAGGTGTCTCATTGCGAATGGGAGGAGAAATCCTGAGTTGGTGGATAGAGCAAACGCGAAATCCATCAGCTGGAGTCTCTGACTCGTGTAGGTCATAAATGAGGATGTCCCCGCTCTTCAATGCACCGGCGACGAAACCGCTATCAAGGCTACCTGCGATACTGAGGAACGGGTCTGCGATGAGAGACCGCTGTTGTTTCTCGGTAGACCAGAGGAGTCGAAGGGTCTTGGTATCCCACAGCTTTATGCGCCCATCAACACCAGCGGACAGAAAGGTGTTGGTATCTGAATCAGGGACGAGTTGTTGCACGGCGCCTTCGTGCTGTCTGTCCACACCGCATCGGATGAATTTGGATGCGGCACGAGAATCCATGACACGGCTCGCGACGGTGAGCGCAACCTCGCCGTTGCGTTTTCCCCAAAATACACGTGCGGTGCCGCCATCGGAGGACATGGCGCATGCAGAGACGTTGGGCGTAAATTCGACATTGGGGTTCCCGATACCTAAACCGGTTCCGGAGGCGTCAATATACCCTTTCAGCACCTTTCCGCTGAGCGGGATCGACCGCGCGACGATGCCGTATTGGATGGATGACGTCAAGAGCCCGTGCTCAGACATGAGATGCATCCCGTCGATAGACGAGTCCTGAGGCGAATGGGTGACGGTCGGATTCCGAGAGCGCTCCCAGCGTCTGGGAAGCGAACTAAGTCTCACTCGCGGATTGGGGCGAAAACAACGCACCGTCTGATGTCGTGACGAAGGATGAACTCTTTACGCCAAGCATTCTCTGTGCGCTTGAGTAACAAGATGCGTTCGTTCTCGAGCTCGTGCTCGGGGCCGATACCGAAGAACTGGTTCAAAAAGGCGCGAAGCCAAGTGTTGTCATCGTCTACGTGTTCGCAGAGGCGTCTACAAGTACGAGCGAGTGCAAGGAGAGAGGGCGGGGGGAGGTAGGAAGTGACATGGGTGAGAGATTCTTGTGGGAGATCGAGGAGGTTTGGGGATCCATGTTGGTGATGGTTGTATGGGACGGTATGTGAAGAATTGTGCTGATAAGTGGATACTTTTCGGTAACTTTCTATGGGTCGCTTTGGCATATAATAGTAGGGGAATTCACAGTACCGGGGGCGATCGCAGAACGGATATTGCCTGCGAGTGAGCGGAGAGTCACGACGAGCAAAACCAACCCAGCAATCTTGTTCAAGCGAACCTTATGTAATACATTCTCGTAGCACGAGGCTCTCACTACACGAAGAAAAAAATATCGAGGTCTTGCCAGGACTCGAACCTGGGTTTTGGGAAGATATTTTCAGAATCCCAAGTGATAACCGCTACACTACAAGACCAGCGATGAGTGGCACATAACGTCCGTAGTGATAACCTGCTATATTGGTATTGGATCTAGCCGCATCTCTAATGCCTACTGGCAACAACCCCTTCAATGACATCCTCAGAGAAATACACATAGGTAAGAACCATGTACTGATCAGTGACCCCAAGATAGAACCATTCATGCCAATGGGCGAGATGCCATTACAATAAAAGGAACACCCTGATTACTATCTCTGAGATCTCGGACAAGGAGTGCTGGCACATCTGTCTGCCAACTTATCAACAAGAGGGGCTAGTCACATGTCTAGGCATGAGGCTGGTGAGTCCCATGCTATCTATGGACCATATTCAAGTTGCTTGCCATGACAATAACTGCCACAAGCCCTCCAAGCATGCCAGTCCTCGACATGGCACAGATATATTTTGCTGCATCACCCACGACGCCATCGCGTATCCACCTCTTTTTTTTTGGCCATGATTGTGAGTTACACATCGAATAGTACGTTCTGACTCGTTCTATAGCTCCCTCTGACCCATTTGACACCCTTATCACGTCAGAGTGGCGAACAGACAAGAGGCGCGACCCCGAACAGCTCAGACCACGCAATCCACACCTGCTAGAATGAAACCGTGACATGCATGTGTATGTGGGGGGTGCGCGAATGTCTTCGGGTGGGTGGGAGTTTGGAACCCTGTTGTTGGCCTCGTGGCCCGAAACAGAGAAGAACAGGTTACACCCTGCAAGAGGTCGGTTACCGTCAATATACTCCGAAGTCTGCTGGGAAACGGCTACTCCGATTCTTCTGTTCCTGGTGGTACAGTAGGCGCATCATTTCGGGGTTCATCCCTCTCACGGTTCTTTAGCACGAGGATGTGCTACCAGCTCCAGAGAGTCCGAGGGTCAGATAATAGTACAACGTGACGATGTTGCGGCGCATTAATGGCTTCCCCTCACAACAGTCACGACGGGGATCATTATGTAAGCACAGAAGTACGTGCTCAGAGTCACCTGCATAATGTTCTACAGTAAACGCCTCTTTGATCTGCTCTCGATAACAAGTTGTTGACCACATCATGGTCAACGTCGGCACAGTGGCAGGCTAGCCTTCCATCTGACCAACTGCCAGTCACGTGCGCGCCTGCTCAGGAGAATGCACCCGCACAGCTTGTAAACATTTTCGATCAAAGATACTTTAGTTGTACTTTCAAGGCCGTGTTCAATCTGTTCGCTCGGTGTTCTCATGCCACTAAGCATGGACCAATTCTATTGCCCAACCTCAACGGTGTAGGCTTTACTACGAACCTGGCTAGAACAGAATCCTGGGCGATACCGAGCCCCTGTCTAGGTCTGTAAACTGCGGTCCTTGAGCTAGATTTCTTCACCCGTGGGGGAGCGGTCCAACGCGGGCAGCTGCCACGATGAATGTGGATCTTCTGAAAACACCGCCTTGGATTTGGATTGTGGTCTACTGTATAGCTCAGATCGAGGCAGTGTATGTCGCCAAAGTAAGTATCTGCACTTCCCCTAAACGCGTCGGGTTTCCAAGGCCGCAGGGACTTAATGATTTAACATTTCAGCTACAATGACTCCAGTCCTGCCCAGTGTCACACTTTTGAGACCACGAAAACAGAAAAAATCAGTAACCATTTATGCCTCGCATATGACCCAATCATCGGTCGATAGACCCATTGCAGTCGATCCGCTGACCATTGTAAATCCAGGATCCATGACATTGCGGAAGAACCAGGTCAAGCGTCTGGTGAAACCGTGAAGCTTGTGGACAGGCTTATGAATTCACTATATGACTCCTCTCAGCGTTCACGGTGTTCCGCAGCTCCACACTGCCAATGCTTCCCCTTGACGACCTCAAGGATCTTGGCTGTCGTGTTCCGCGGGGCGAGACCTTGCGGACAGCTTCACCCTAGCTCCATGCCCTTAAATACCGGCACCCAGCAAGCAGGCTCCACGCATGGCTTTCTTGTCTCCTGCTTTATGTCTTGTTGGCGGAGAAACCTCGACAACGCCCGATCCTCGTTCGCAAATTCAAAGTCAGGACACTCGTCATCCTGCTGGTGCGACTCCGTTTCATTGGTCAAACCAATAACTCAGATTTTCCATCAATGGTAATCCGGACAGTTCCATGACGTCGAACCTATACCGTGTTCACTTAGTTGAAAAACGTTTTCAAGTGAGTGTTGCGATAGACGTGTCTCATCTCTGGTTATGGGCAGGTGGGTCGAGCGGTGTCATTTCAGGGCTCGTTGCTGTGCAGCTAGTTGCTAATGTTGCCGATTCAGTGCCACTATCAACGTTTTCCAAGGCAGTTTTCGAGAATCCCTCCAAGACTTTACCTCAGAACGCAAACCTTTTTGTTTACGTCGCGCGATAGTTCTGACAGATGGAATCAGAAGGTTATCCACTTTAGTTTTTCGTTCACACTGCTATTGACGGCAATGCCAACTCTAGTATGCCAAGCTTCACTGAGCACGTCCAGACCAATGCATTGCTTCGATTACGCCCTCGAATTACACGATGGGGGGGGAATCGCCGGCATCAGGACGAGGCGCGAGGGCTGTGTGATGGTGTCAGCGTGGCATTCGGTGCGCTTGATGCCTGGTAGGTTTATATCGTTCGCCAGGACGAAGCTGACAAATACTTGCGGACTAGCCACTGACCGGATGCCCGTCGACCAAATTGATGGAGATTACATCGGACCCTAATTCTCCACTGCGTTTCATTAAAATGAAGGGTGGCGCTTGGTCATTTCTCCGAAAGTAAATGACGCTGCGTACGGCCAATCGAACACTTCTGGCCATGGTTGACCGAAGTTTCCAGTCTTCACAGAATGCATTGGACGAGGCGCCGCCATCAGCCGTCTCAGACGGGTCTGGGTAAGCACATGGAAGGCCCGCTGCAAAATTAGCGTGGCCACCTTGCATTACATTTTACCACTGATTGGTGGCTGACGCCCTGATTCGGCTATTCGGCAGCACTGAACGCACTGGCAGTGCTTCTCGCCTCATGTTCTCCTTGCCATTCACATTCATGCCATGCCATCGTCTAGAACGTGAAATCAGCCCTTGAGAGTTCCCGATCTTCCGAATCATTTCATGTATGGATGAAGAGACCCCGGGTCGACCCACCCCTCGATTGTGGGTGAAAATCGTTTCTATTGATACTTACGGGGAGGCCTTTGCTAGAAGATGGAAGACACGTGTCTGGAGTATTTTCCCACAGAGTTTCGTGTTTGACGTTGTTCCACTGGACCACAGCTCGTTTTTTCTTTTTCTTTCGTAGAACAATCGTGTCATAAAACTAAACGCTTTCGGATCTCACCAGCCCTTTCAAAATGATGCGCCCAGTTTGGTAAGTGCACTTTCGAAGTCATGGTTCCCGACCCCCCCTTGGACCACGTGGAGCTGTGCAACCATTATACTTGCAACGTGTGGACTTCATCCCGAGCGTGGACCACGCAGGGTTCTCAGGGGTCCCGTGCCAACCAACTCTCATTGTTACCCCGGAAGAAGCGCATGGAGCCGCAAGGTTAGCACGCGATCCACTTATAAACCGTGCCGCACTCAGAACGTCGCAGAACGAACCGTTTTTCTACCGCTAAAGTCCTATCCACCATCTTCCCCCCTTGTCCGCTTTGCTCACGATGCTCGAGGCATTCAAGATCAAGGAATTCAACCTCAACCCCATCTTCGAATCGTGGGCTAACCCGCCCATGTTCTACGGAGAGCCAAAGAAAGACGTGACCGTCGACGAGTGGCTTGAGAAAATCAGGTCGGGCTGCGTCGAGCGCAAGGTGCCGGAGGAATACTGGCACAAGGTCGCTCAACATTACATGGGTCCCAAGGCAAAGGGACGCCTTATGGAACTCAAGAACGTCATGACTCAAATCAATGGCGGTAAATACCGTTGGACCTGGAAGAAGTTCAAAATCGCGATGAAGAACATGGGATGTACGTACCATTCGCATCGTTGGAACCGAGAGATGGCCGTTAAACTAACGTCCTGTGTTTAGGGGACATTGATACCACTGCTACCACCTCGGTCACGGTGGAACGTAGGTCGTCGGGGAGCTGGCTCACACGCTGGAAACCCTCGAAAGACAAGAAGGAGGATGCCGAATTCGTCGAGGTGACAAAGATGGAGGTACCCATCCCTCCACCCAAGGACCCTCGGCCGAACCCTGTCAAGGCGCTCTCCGAGACGGCAATCCACGTTGCGTCATCTGCGTTCAAACGTCATCCACCGCAGCGTGCCAACACCATGGCCGCGGTCACGACGTCGATGGCCGTTGCGTCGGTGCCGCTGCCGCCGTTGCCTGTTGCGACGTCAACACAACCCACTCCGGAGAACCAAGGTACGGCTCATGCGACCCTTGATTGTCCAAGATCGTGCCCAACTGATGGGCGGATGCTCTCTTTCCCGACAGCTGTCACTACTGTCAACAACGTGCCAACCTGGTTACTCAATGCATGCCACGCACTCAACTTCCTCACCGCGGAACACCCGAGAGCAATGACGACTCTCAGTGCCGTGCTCATCACAGCGGGATCGTTGCCCGCTATTCCCGCTATCAGCGGGGGCACAGTCCTGGCTACCGGCGTCGCCCAAGCTGTGGGCGCCATCGCCGTGGGCGTCGGTAATCTGCTGAAAGCGCAGCAAGAAGGGCAGATTCAGGTCTCGGGAGAAACCCAAGCTCCGGCCGGCCACCATCCACCGATGCGTGCTGCAACATTCCAATGAACGTTTGGTGACACCATGACACCCATTGACCACGACAAGGCTCACGTCGCCGGTCGATATAGCCCATTTATGACAGACTCTAAACTAGCATACTTATTTTTCGCGCATCTGGTGTACATCTAACCACTACGACGACCGCCTTAGGGACATGCAGTCTGATGGCGAAGCTGGTGGCAATCAGGGTCTTCGCTATCCTGAGAGCATCGTTGATACTGTACGTAGCTTGATACATATAGTAGTCGCCGTCAAACAACGATGTAAACATGAGGAAGCCCCTTTGAATAGAAGGGGGCTAGAACCTTTACGAACAAGGTTCAGTAGCAGTAGTCACCACCACAGCCCGAGGAATGAGTAAAAACACGTTGCCTGGTAACCTGCCCCAGTCGCCCTGAAACTGATGAGCAATCACTAAACGTTGTATGTACTTTGTCGGAACATACTGGTTTGGTCAACGGATCATGCGATGGCTCGACTTGAGCCATTTGCCCTCAAGGTCTGGTATTTCATGACCGGCAGGTTCACCGCTGACGAATAGTCCACCGGTGATGTCCCATTTGTCCAATGGGATACCTGCTTCTCTGCAGAGTGTTACAAAATCACTCGGAAGGGCTGCTGCCACCTCGAGCCGAAACTGCTTGTTGGGTCCTGCTTTCCTGAACCGCTAAAACGTGAATGGAGCGATTCAGTCAGATGTGATGGGGTAAACGTGATAGGAATCCCTGCGAGGCTTACGGAAAAGCACAAACGGGAGGCATGTAGAAACATCCTATTTTTGGGAACTCCGATAGTGCGGGCAATTTTCTCGGAGATTGGACTGCGAGAGTATACAGGGTCACCGAGGATGGGTGCTTGGACACTGTCAGCAACCGGGCACCGAAAACATACGAATGATGTGACTTGCTATGTAATGAATGGGCGAGGTGAACACGCAGTTGATGCTTCAACCCGGTGTGGAGTGTAAGTTTGAGTAAAGAGAGGGGTGCCTTGGGCTAACAACGTGTTTGACTGATGTGAAGTGGAGTATGGGTGGAGAGTACCAACGGAGGACGCCACGAGCTCCCAGTCTGTGGCCGCAAACTTGGCCTTGCAACTTTGGCTAATGGACACATGCCCACCGTCAGTCTCGATGGGATCCCTGATTTCACCGCTCCGCGCCTGAAAAGATTTTTCGCCTCCTCTCACCAAGGCCAGATAGGTTTTCCCGACGGATCTGTTCTGAAACTGCTGGGCCAACTGTCTCGCGGAGGTAAGGTTTTTTGCAAGGACGAGCGCTCCAGTAGTGGACTATAGATTGAGGTTACACAGTCGTCGTCGGGAGGAAAGCACGTTACGAACCTTGTCCAGGCGATGAACGGTACGAGGTACTTCATCCAGATGAAAGTGGTCTTTCAGGTCTATTGAATAGCGAGCTCATGGCGAGTCCATCACTAGGGAATAAGCACTCGCCTGACAGCAGATCGTTGAATTTGTCCACATTTCTCTCTCTAGGCTTTCGGTCCTATATATGAATGTAAGCTTGGCCAAACGCGTCGTGTACCAACCTGAGTTCACCTACTTCACCGTCCTGTGTGTCGGACCCTTGACAAATGAGATACGGCGGCTTGTTTAGCACAATAATGCCTCGGTCGGCGTATATTGCCAATCTAGACCAGTTCTTTAAAGTTGCAGCTACTGTTTCAGTGGACCAATGAATACAAGTCTTGTTACCTTTGACCGGGTTGCGGCGTACATGCACAGCAGCGATGGATCGGTTCGTAGCTAAATTGCTGGTCTTCAGGTTCTTCGCTACTAAGTTCTCGCGTCTCCAAAAAGTCGCAGTGAACAAGTTTGCAATGGTCACATGACCACGTGTGGTAGGAAACTGCCACTAATCGGAGTCTTGGTTGACCTTCTCTGTCAACCGTCATCCCAGCGGAGAGTATTGCGGAGGCGCAAAGCTCAGGAGGAGCAGGACCCTTTTCCCCGTGTGCGCAAAACTGGCAAGTTGCACCGCCCGGCAGCTTGTCAGTGTAGATCCTTTAGGCCCCTGGACCCGGAGGTTGTCACAGGTACTTCTGAATTAAATATCACGATACCAGTTCTTTATCCTCAAAAAAAAGCCCATTCCGGTGACAGTGAATCTCCCGCTACAACAATATTCCCATCACAGACCTGTCGCTGCCACAGGAACTTTGGTTTACTGAAACACCGCATACAATTTACCTGGTTGGACTCGTGAGGGTGCCCCATTGGCAAATCCTCCAGTATGAACGTGTATCCCAAGCTACCCACTGGCAGCTCAGCGGAAGTTGAACATTTGCACCACTCTTTCTGCTTGGCATCCTTGATCCTTCCGATAGTTCATCTATACTTGATTTGCTAAACGCCATATGGGTGCTGTTTTCGTCAACCATACCGATTAGGTGAGTTTCTTACTGGATACATATGTCCACTCTTGTCCAATCACATTGAACCAGTTTGTCTCTACCACTGTCCCACTGCTCCCCTGAAACATCCACCGAGCCACCATCAAGTGACCCTTGAATTTCATCAACTCTGATTTACTTTTATTGGTGGATGCCCGCAACGAGGCTTCAACCGGTCGATTGACCGATCACATTCAAAGGTGGATGTTTTATGGAGCAGATATCGTAAGCTTTCATCCCACTTTTATAGAGTTAATTTATTTTAATGCTGATAGATCCTTGGGGCTGATCTATGGGGCTGCTGCCCATAATGAATAGTATCAGAGTGGTTGTTGCATTGACGCCGTGGCAGATTTCGACTTGAGTGTGCACTTACTCCACACTGCCAAAACTCTCGTCGAAAGGTAAGACCACTCTTGTTCATGACTGCGGTCAAACAAAGTTGTATTCAGTGATTGATTTCATTTTGTATTGGGACTTTTGTGTCACTCAACACCACCCACAGTTCTCACGCACCTTGTGCTACAGGTGGTCCGGGCAGTGCAAGTCACTTGAGTGTAATTCCATGGAGCTTGCCCTTCAGGACCAGCTACAGCCGGAGTTGCTCATTCACACCCCAGTAATTTTGGTAGCAAGAACCACCAAGGATAACGCTTTCAGCTGCCTCCACATTGGATCCTTCCTTCCCCAAGGGGAAAATTGAACGTTGTTGTGGCGGCTTGCTCTGCCAGGTTGCTCCGGGAAGTCAGGACCCACACATCCAAATGCCAAAACAATCACGACTACGTCAAATTCACGTGCACGAGCTGCGGATGATCGTCTGGATGGATACTTCGGCCTACTTTCCTGCAACCTGTTGTTGGTGTCGAGTACATAACCTATCACAGCTTCCCATTGTTAGGAGGCGAAGAATTCTATATCTCGACTTGCTGGAGGAGCCCAACGGGTACAATAGGTAGATCTTTTATTTCTGTTCGAGTCTCCACTTATCCGGCATCATTTATTCCACTCCCTCTTGTTTAGAGGGGGGGTGGCTGTAGCACTGGCGATGTATAGTCGTCAACGATGCTTGTCTAATGGTTAACATAAATACAGACTATTGACAACGTGATGAGTGTCGGTGATGATGACGGCGAGGGCAACGGGTGAGTGAACGACTGAGCAGTGCGCCATGCGCACACAGATAGTGAGGATCAGGGACATGGCAGCGCTCGCGTGCAGAAATAAATGTGGACACGAAACCGTGCGCACGTTTACGTTTGCACGCGAACGCTCACCAAGCGGGTGGCACCGGTTGACGGGCTGGGTCGGAGTGGGGTAGAGGGCGAGCAACGGCGCGTTGCACACACAGACGTTTGGTGGCGGCGATGTCACCGAGCGAGCGCGCATGCAAACTGGCCCGGTGGTATGGGGGCGAGCGCACAAATGACAACGCACGTGCGCCTTGGTTGTGGCTGTGTAATATGCATATAGTGCAACACAGCATTACATAAGTTCTCTTCCGGCGCTTTCCCGAGATCTAACCGCCGAGAATCGCCGGGCAGGGTTGTTCTTGTCCCACTGCGTTGACGATGGAGGCCTTTGAGACCTACCAGACACCGCTTTCGAGGTAAGAGAATCTCTTGCATATTTCCATAGCCACCAGAATTCAATCGGTCGAACAGCCGTTATGCCAGCAAGGAGATGTCCTACCTGTTTTCCTCGGCGGTGCGTGCCGTAGAATTCGGGGCGATGCTCATGATTTACCATCTCTGATGGTTTCTAGAACCGATTCAAGACCTGGCGAACGCTATGGCTCAACCTTGCCCTCGCAGAAAAGCAGCTCGGTCTTCCGATCTCTGATGAAGCACTCGAGCAGATGAAGGCAAATCTCGTATGAAGCACGTCTAGACTCTTGGTGCACTTTTTTAAAAAACTTGGCGAGGTAGGATCTCACCCCGGAGCAATTCGACATTGCCGCAAAAGAAGAGAAGAAGCGCCGTCACGATGTGATGGCACACGTCCACACATTTGGTCAGGTCGCCCCCGCCGCGGCAGGCATCATCCAGTACAGTCCATCTTCCTGTTGCACCGCCCCATAGTAACATTTATGTACGCGCGTGTCTTTGCAGCCTGGGTGCCACCTCCTGTTATGTGACAGAGTGCGTGTGGCTACTCTTGATGGACGTGACTCTCCCTCTGAATCGGGATTTAGCAATGCAGATTTGATCTTCATCCGAACAGGACTGGGCTATCTCCTGAAATCTCTCGCTGTGCTCATCTCACGCCTCTCGGCGTTCGCGGTCCAACACAGGGACCTTCCAACTTTGGGATTTACGCACTTCCAGCCCGCACAGCTCACTACGGTCGGGAAACGTGCGACTCTCTGGATCCAGGTGATATCAGTTCTACAATCTTGAGAAGGGAGCAACCTACCTGATCATGTTGCTGCGGTGATTCAGGAGCTCCTGTGGGATCTACGAAATATAACGCGTGCGCGGGATGACCTCGGGTTCCGTGGTGTAAAGGGGACAACCGGAACGCAAGCGAGCTTCCTAGCTTTATTCGACGGAGACCACGACAAAGTGGAGGAACTGGATAAACTTGTGACCAAGCTCAGCGGGTTTGAATATGCGTATCCTGTCACCTCTCAGACTTACTCGCGCAAGATCGACATCGATGTCTTGGCCCCTCTCGCGTCACTCGGTGCTACGGCCCACAAGATTGCGACTGACTTGAGGCTACTGGCTAATCTCAAAGTAAGTGCGTTTCCTTGCAGGATAGGGGGTGTTGTGTGACGCGACGCCAAACAGGAAGTCGAAGAGCCATTTGAATCGACTCAGATAGGCTCGTCTGCGATGGCCTACAAGCGGAACCCGATGCGGTGTGAGCGTGTGTGCAGCTTGTCACGACACCTGATGGCATTGCATCAAAATGCGCTAATGACATCTAGCGTGCAGTGGTTTGAGCGGACATTGGATGACAGGTCGTTTTTGTTTACGAGTAAAGTTGATTGCCACATTGCTGACGGAGCCGTAGTGCGAATCGCCGGGTGACGCTGCCGGAGGCATTTCTTACTGCAGACATTGTGCTGTCGACACTGCGAAATGTGTCCGAAGGGCTGGTGGTGTATCCCAAGGTCATCGCTCGGCGGATATCTCAAGAGCTTCCATTCATGGCGACTGAAAACCTGATCATGGCCATCGTCAAAAAGGGGGGCGATAGACAGGAAGCGCACGAGAAGATCAGGGTGAGCCTAGTTGTGCTGTCACAGGTAATGGATATCGCTTCTGTGACAATTTACGACTGGATAGGTGCTCTCCCACGAAGCCGCGCACCAGGTGAAACACCTGGGGCTCGAGAACGATCTGATTGAACGTGTGCGAGGGGATGGCTACTTTGAGCCTATCAAAGGGGAGCTGGATGCGCTGCTGGATCCACAAACGTTCGTTGGGAGGGCGCCGGAACAGGTGGACAAGTTTGTCCGGGAGTGGGTGGAGCCGGCATTGGCGGAGAGGGAGCTGCAGGAGGCGCTTGTCGGTGTTGGGAAGGTGGAGCTGCACGTCTGAGGCCTAGAATGAGGACATGAAACTGTTTGGTGTGTTACGTTGTGGGCACGGCTCGGCCCGAAGGTGCCTCCGTCGGGGCGATGTCCGCGGCATTATCGGAGCTTGAAAATTGAAGGGGCGCCTCGACGCTGGGCTGGTTGCGCGTATCCGTGTGGGCGTTGGTGCGCCCGTCGAAGCGGCGGGGAGAGGCAGCGGACACAGGTGGGTGGGCGAGACGCATTTTTTGGGTGCGCTGACGGCGGGGGACAGCGGGACCAGTTGCCAGTGGAACGAATCCCACGCGGACGCGTTTGCCTGCGTCTTTAAGTGCCTCGTCACGTTGCCCTTCCTCCGGGCCCATCACCCACCGAACTCTCTCCAATGAGCAATCTCCAAATCCCAGACCCGTCCGCCCCACGACAGCATGCGGCCTCGCGTCCCGTCTCCGTCTCTGCCCACCCGTCCCCCTCCCCCAACCACAACTCGTCAGCCAGACGACAAAGGGCCTCCCACCAGGTTGTCTCCCCCCAGCACCAGCACCAGGCAGCGGACGATCAGCCTGGCTATCGCGACGTGTACTCCCACCCTGCCGCTGTCGCCTACGCCGCAGCACATCCGCGGAGAACCATCCCCAAGTTTGGTCCCTATCTGCTCCTGCAGACCGTCGGCGAGGGCGAGTTCGGCAAGGTCAAACTCGGCTTGCACAGCCAGTGGGGCGAGGAGGTCGCCGTAAAATTGATACGCCGGGGCAACATTGACAGCTCCGTGCGCATGTCCAAGGTTGAACGTGAAATCGAGGTTCTCCGGGTATGCGTTTTTCTCCGACATTAAACCCGATATTGACGTGCCCTCAGACCTTGAAGCATCCCAACATCGTACGGCTCTACGACGTCATCGAAACTGACAAGTACATTGGCATCATTCTCGAGTACGCCTCAGGTGGCGAGCTCTTTGACCACATCTTGGCCCACCGTTACCTCAAGGAGAAGGATGCTGCAAAACTTTTTTCCCAGCTCATCTCCGGTGTCTGGTACATCCATCAAAAGAAAATCGTGCATCGTGACCTTAAACTCGAAAACCTCCTCCTCGACCGCAACCGTAACGTCATCATCACGGATTTCGGATTCGCTAACCGTTTCGAACATCGTGCCGACGATCTCATGCAGACCAGCTGTGGTTCTCCCTGCTATGCCGCCCCAGAACTGGTCATCTCCGAGGGCCTTTACGTCGGTTCTGCCGTCGATATCTGGTCCTGCGGCGTCATCCTCTATGCCATGCTTGCAGGCTACCTCCCCTTTGACGACGACCCTGCCAACCCTGATGGCGACAACATCAATCTCTTGTACAAGTATATTGTTAATACTCCTCTTTCCTTCCCCGACTATGTTTCTGTCGAAGCCAGAGACCTTCTCGCCATGATGCTCGTCCCAGACCCTACCTGTCGCGCAGATTTACGCTCCATCATGGTGCACCCTTGGTTGTCGGCTTACGCGCACATCTTCTCCAACGGCGTCGACGATCTTGAACGCGCCGCTATGGAACAGCACCAGATGAAAAGACTCGCCTATCAGAGACAGATGCGCCAAGCAGCTGCAGCCCAGCCAGAACCCAGCAGGGTGGCGCGCACCCAAAGCGCTCGGGTCGATGGCATGCTTAATGTCTCCTCTTCTTCTGCCGCTTCAAGGAGCCACTCCTATAGAGATCATTTACCCGCTGGTCAACCCGAATACCTCTACGAGACGTCCGTCGACCAGTCCATATACTCATCATCCCCAACTGCACCGCACTCTCGCAATGCTGTTTCTCTTGCTGTCACCCCTGCTACGTCCACGGGTCCTGCTGATGACGATCCGTTTGCGCCTTCGGGCTCTGTCAATATCCCTGTCACAATTTCATTACCGGATGAAGGACCATCGGCCACTCCTAATATCCACGATATCGACTCTTCTTATCCTTCCAACGGTTCCGCAAAACCCCCTACAGATACAGGAAAGAAGAAAGCTGCCAGCGGTTTCCGCCACACCATCCAAGTGGAGTACCCCGGCGACCCCCTGGAGCAGGCACCCGGGTCCCGCCATGGCAGAGCATCGAAGGCAGAGCCATCTTCTGCTCGTCCCAGCCCCAAGCAGGGTATGGGGCCTCGCGATCGTACGGCGTCCGGATCACATACCAGTCCTCGCACGCCTGGAGAGAAGGCCGAGACGTCTACTCCAAAACCGCTTCCTGCTCCTCCATCTACTCCCACCCCTTCCCGCGTCGATACGACACACCTCACCCCCTCCGCCGCACTGCGCGAGAACCAGCCCCAGACACCTTCGGTTGCCATCTCTCCAGCCAGTCCTTCAGCTACGAACGCGGAGGACAGGTCTTCCAAGTCCGTCCATGGCTCTACAGGTTCTGGGTCCAGTCGTCACCGCAAAGGGCTATCGGTGGACAAATTTGGGCTTGGGAAAATATTTGGTGCCAACGGCGACCAAGTCGCTGTCAATGGTACGCGGTCCCGTGTCCCATCTGAAAGCTCGGCTGCTGGTACGCCTGTGGCGGAAGAGAAGAGGTCACCGCCGACGGTTACAAGAACCAACGACACTGCCAGGAGCACTCTTCTAAGTCCAGCCGCACCCAGTCCGAGCGACTCGGTCAAGAAGAACAGGAGGAACACGCTCACCGTCATGGTCGAGCCCTTCAGCCGCACCATCAAGTCGCGGAAAGGCAAGACTCCCGTTGGAGAGACCCCCGCCAAGGATAGCCGCGATCTCGAGAAGCAACTGCCACCGTCTTCCACTGATTCTCCTTCCCAGACCAATCGTGGCACTGTATTCCCCAGCGTGGCAAAGGATGGACACCAGACCCACGATATGCCCGCATCAACGACCAAAGCGCGCAATGTCATGCAATGGTTCAGGAGACGAAGCAGCGTCAAGCCCGATGGAGAGGACACCCCTGATCTGGGGGCCATGCGTGCTGGCACCGACCTCTCGTCGCGCTCGCAGATTCCGACGCCAAGTTCCAAGACGGACGTGGACAGAAATGGAGCTCAGGGTCGGTCCGCTGGTCCTGGGGAGGGCTCGTTCTCGTTCTCCAGGGCTGGATGGAAGTTTAATGCTTCTACCCCACCCAAAGATGTCTTGCGCATTCACCATGGTGCAGTTGATCAGACGACAATCACCACCAGACCACCTCCAGACGTTATCAAGCACGTTTGCAAAGTATTGGAGGAGATGGGTATGGAGATCAAGGCCGAAAGTGAATACAAATATAGATGTGTCCGTGCAAAGAGGAGAAAGAGTGGGGGGACCGTTGGGTTGGGCTTTAGTACGGTCGGAAGCGGGAGCGGGTTGGCGGCATTCACGATGGTCGGATCAGCGGCATCCAACGGCGTGAGTCATTCCTCTTACCGGCGTTCCGAAGTTTGCTGATGACAAGGGTTGAAAGGTTGACAAACGCGGCCTTCCTGTCCCCTCTCATCCCTCTCCTGGCGGGATGCTCAAAGGTCTCCTCATGCGAAGGCAGTCGTCTCAGGTTTCTGGGGTGGCTTCTACACACCCTTCGTTGTCTCTTGACGACGAGAACCCTACAACGGCGCCTTCGCCTGTAGAGCCCACCCCGTCCGGTGCCATAGAGCCTGTTTATGGTGACACGGCCCAGGATGCAGGGGACGAAGTCCGCTTCTCAGTTGAGCTCACGCGGATAGATCGCCTCAAAGATACCTATAGTCTTGATATCCGTCGTCTAAAGGGTAACCTACGAAGCTACAAATTCCTGTACGACACCATCAGAGAGTACGTATACTTGTCGTTTCATCTCATACTGTACGTGCTGACGCGGCCTTTTCACAGGAGGGCGGATCTCCAAAGTTAAGATATTGGCTGGCACCTCTATCTTAGGACCTTACGCTGTGTTTTCTGTTTTTGTTTCTCGTGCCGTTGGGGAACATGGTTGCACTCACATTTTCTCCTCATACCCTACCATACGCTTGTAATCTGTCGCCAGTTCTCCATTTCTTTTTCATTGTTTTTTTTTCTCTACTTTGCAACCATCTTCATCGCGCTGTTTATGTCTCCTGCTCCAAGTTTTCTCTTTCTAATCGGTCGGCCTGACACCCTCGCGTTTGTCACTGCTGTTCTCATTGGTTGTTTTCCCCTGTTCTCGTTTGATCTGCATCTTTTTCTCTTTTTTTGCTTCCGTCTCCACTCTCACCATCATATCACAAAAAAAAAGTCCCGTTCAACCCTATCTGTCTGTATCCTACTACCGTTACTTGGTCCTCGCCTTTTCTTCCCTTCCCTTTTCTTTTCTTTTCTCCTGTTCATTTCCATTTCTTTTTACCCGCGCACGGAAAGGAGGGATGATCATGATTGTACATAGTTCTCAATACTCGTGTGGTCATGAAAAAATAAATACATGCATGTCCATAGTAGTAATGTTCTTTTATATCCTTCCCCTCATCTCCCAAAAGATAAAATAGCCCTAGTATGCGAGCGAGCTCACACGTCAGTCGTGATGAAAAACCGGGAAAGCGTCCCGTCGAGGTCCCGTCTGACGCCGACCTCGTCGGTCGCACAGGGCAACTGCAACAATATGATCCCGAGCGCGTCTTCGCCCCTCGGATCCGAGGCCCACCGACTCGGACTCGATGGCAGCTTGACCGACGGCGTGAGCATGATGGGGATACGATCCGAATACAGCGCCGCACGCGCCGAGAAACACGAGTCTGGCGAACCCGCGTATGCGGTCGATGCCGACGTGGACGCCTCCAGCGCGGGCACGACGATGGACGTCGTCCCCTCGCTGCTCTCCCTCGTGGCGCGGCGGGCACGGAGACGGTCGTCGTACAGACCCGGGCCGGAGGGGTTCGCGTGGGTTGTACGCCGGTCCTGGTCCGGTGGGTAGCCAAGGGAGAGCAACGCCGGG
>JBBPNQ010000314.1:0-20663 GCA_038090975.1 Boletellus pseudochrysenteroides
CGAGGGGGCGCGCGGTTCTGAAACGAGTACGACAAGCCACCGACTTTGCGGGCCATACGCGGAGAATACAACCGGAAGCGCGTGTGCCGCCAAGACCACTCCATAGCATCCAGGAAGAGGCATGATGTAGCGTCACGAGAGACCAGAACGCAACCACAAGACCGAATTCATTCGGAGGAGGGGTCATCGTGATGGAAAAGCTATTTCGGAAGCTTTTGTGGAAAGAACTCGCGCCGTTGCATGCAGCTACTGCATGCTACCACCGCCAACCACGGACTTCTCACCAAGCATGCTGTCATCGATAGCGAAACAACCCGTAACATGGCCTGGAATCCACTATACACCCTCAACGGTTCCTGCACATGTCCAATGGACGTACTAGTGTGCCCACCGTAGCAACTAGGGAGCTGCATGTACCTTCGTGCGCAACCAGGAACCTCATGGTGTTTCAAGCACGTGGACTTATGGCTCGTGCCTTCCGGATACACTTTGAAAGAGTTTCATGAGAATAACAATCAAGTGACGGCCTTCAAGTCTTTTTACAGAGTCGTAATGAACGTCAAGGCTGGTGAGAGCCCATGTTAGTTCCAGCGCGGTCATGCATAGAGGGCGTTCACTAGTCTTCCAGTGCAACTCCATACGCAGGAGGATGATACTAGGTAATCCATGTGACGCAGGGCTTGACCATGATGAAATTTTACGGCAATGTCTCTGCCATTCAAGGGGCACTCCAACGGTACCCACGTTGGGCTCCTGATCAGATTCAACATTTTTGCGAATGGTGGATGTACAGCTGGGAAGGGAAGAGCTTGCATGTCTTGGATGGAGGGTGCGAAGGGTGCTCCGGAACGAAGCATGCTCGGGGTTGGATGATGCATAAGAGGCATCGACGAGTCTACGTACGATCTGTGGCCATGGCGCACTTCCAGATGATGGTCCCTCTCGAGTAGGCTGTCTGCCTTTCCAGACTTGCAATGTAGAGTTTCAAGTCGAACCTGTATGGCTTCCCGACGGAGGAGCAACAGGAAAGGCTAGCGAAACCAGTCAACCACGGCCGATTTTCGAGGAAGATGTATACGCCCACCAGGGCCTTTTTTGCTCGGACGCTCGTCCGTGCTGCTTCACGGAAGTGCGTGTGTGCGAGATCGAATTGTTCGAACGGCTCTGATTCGAACTTTTGCACGGCAACGGCAGCAGTGGTAACCTATTCATGAATGCGGGTCAGCGGGTGGATAGGTAGCGACCGTACTGCACCAACCGCAGCTGACAACGCCAATGGCTGAAGGTGCCATATACATACGAGCGCACAGCGCTGGCTGGTATGCAAATAGTTCCCGAGTCGAACCGAGTATCCCGATTCCACTTTGGTAGGCAGTCAGAAACGGTTGACGAACAGCTCCTCAATGGATCTCATGGCAGATCCGCCAGTGCTCGTGCAAAAAAACCTTCGATGCAGGAAGAGTAATGCTGTTCAAAGTTGTTGGGTTTATTCCAGGTATGATAAGCTAAGGAATCGACTCACTGAGCCCAAGTAACTGACTTCTCACGAAGGCTCGAAATTATCCTGATACTTGCCCGTTGCTTGATGCTTGCGGCACCAAAAATTCGCGAGTTTTGCATTCCGGTGCAAGAATAGTATCGTAATCAGGAGGGTGTGCAGCTTGAGCAGCCCCCGCAACCAGAACCAAGCATTCGACGGTAAAGCTAAAGCTCCAGATTCTGATTTTTTTGGAGGGGTTGATATCCGGGAAAATGTGCTCACAACCTATTGGTACCTCACCCGATTGGTACATATCCTCTTCTTCCTTGATTTGTATGTAATAGTCGATCAATGAAAGTATGATTACTGGCGGCTGGCCAGAATCTAGGCTCTAGAGACACCCTTTCAATGCGGATTGATGCCATGGCAGTATACACCACCTGCTTGCCAACAGAAGGTTCCTAGCGATGTATTGTCATGAGTGAGGAGCTAAGCTTGACAGAATGCTTACATACCAAAAAGTGCATCCGTCGCTCGTATGCTTCCCTGCCCGTAATTCCCCCCATGGTGTACAATGGAAGCCGGGTCGAGCTTACCACATGTCCCTGGCCTTCACTGGAGCTCAAACTGGAAATACACAGACACCAGAATGTCGATTTTGAACGCGAGATATCAAATTTTAAGCACCAGGAAGATAGCGAGACCATGAAAGTGAGGCTCGCACGGACGTACTCGGCAAATTGCCATGGTTTTGAACAAGGTTTATTTATAGGCCAGATATACTATACTCATCTGCAAAGATATATTTGCAACGTTAACGCTGGTGACTTTCCACGAGCCAAGAGCGTTCTGATTGGAGAACAGCTCATGGAAAAAGGCAATCTGACCGACGGTCCCTTCACTACCGATGAGAACGCGACTTTCACGGATCTTTGAAACGCCATGTACTCACTCATCACGGCGGCCCGACTTCACCGTCGACTCCACAGTCAGGTCCGAGCTCTCATCTGGATGACACCTTCACGGTCATGCTACTCGTATACCCTGGTTCTGTCTCCACAGGGTTCACGAGTGCACAAACCGACTTGTCCCTGGTGCGTTCCATTTCCCTTTGCATCTGCTTGTCAAAGTGTTCCTCGTTGAAAGAGTCCCTGCAGCAACAACCGCAGTATCCTTGGTCACTGCAACATACTTTGTGGAATCCGAAAGGGCCTATTAACGGTGAGGACAATAACGTGGGCAGGATTAAGTGTACAGCATACGCAAGATCGTGAGGACGAACGGAGACTGCACAATGAATTGGCTGTTGAAGCAACGACAAGACCTGAGGAATCGGGGTGATCGTTACGGAGGATGGTCATCTGACAGGACATGCTCACAGCAATTTCCGCAGATAATGCCTAGGATTCTTCCAGGCTCAGACATGGAATCCCGCTGAGTAAATGCCCCGGACCATCGTACGGCTTCGCCACTCAAATCCCGTGCATCATGTCATAGTCGTGGTTATGTCAGGGACGATTGTGCTCTAGAGCGCTGAGTAATTTACACTTACTGCCAGTGTGTTTGCAGTAAATCGGCTATTGCCAGTGAATGTCCAGAATTCACTCGAACCAAGTGATGATACCTACGACGACGTTCAGAGTTTTGCATGACTGGTGCTACTAGTCCTCGGCTATCCCCGGAATCCGGAACACTGCGATCAGAGGCAGGGTATTCGAGCGCTCCGCTGCGACACTCGGCATTGGGTTCAAGCCTCGGCGATCCGTGATATCGGGAACCACCCAATGATGTTCGCTGTGACATCCATGGCGACACGGGGCTTGTTAGTCAAGCCCAGACCGTGAAGGCTCTCTGCTAGCCTCTCCAAGGATAAGGCCCACTGCTCGGCGGAGGCCCCTGAAAAGATCAAGTGGCAATGCATTCTCCGTAAGTGTGATCACATAGATTGCTTGTCAACTGAGCTGGCTAAACAGTCCCTAGTCCATACTACCTTTCCGCAGGCCAGTGATGTCGCTATCTTGAGTCATTGCAACTTGAATGGCGACGCCATGCACGGTCACGCCAGATTCGTGGCTTCCCGATACATCCGTTTCCTTTCAAACACTGCCCTGCTGAAATGAAATGTTCGGGATTAGTAAGTGGGGAGGGCCCGTTGCAAGTGTTTTCCCTACTCTGCCTCCTCCACCTTCCACATCTGTCCTTCAGGTTTCTGTATTACCCTCAAGGATTTTCCCAATCCTTCTTCCGCGCTTCCCCAATCCTTCTTGTTCTTCATCATCTTGTCTCGGGCTTGCACGGTGTCTTGCATAGGCCGAAACATGGCTACCAATGGAATCCCTCTGGACAAGGCTGAGCTCTTGTCAACACTCCTAGAAGGGATCTTGTACGGTAAGATCATTTAACGATAAATTCCGGGAAAAGTCTCATACTGGAGACTTGGGCAAGGGTTCTCATTGTTGATGTTCGGAGGAACAATCTGGAAACTATTGTGTCAGCGGTCCACTCAGAAAGTAAACCGTAAGATGTTTACTGCGGCGTGCTTGTTACTGTTGTGCAGTACAGTGGTGCGTGCTTCTCTTCATCTTTCTTGGATGAGCATTGGATAAATTCCTCTTTTTTGGTTATACAGCACCTCATAATCGATATTATAAGGATTGTGGATGGTTTGATATTATACCGAGACACCTACCCAGGGGGACCTATAGCATTTTTTGCAAGTGTGTCGCAATGGACGTTTGTGACCAAGAACTATTTGTATACTGTTCAATCGCTCATAGGCGACGGCGTCATCGTAAGCTTGATTTTTGTCAATATGATCGACATCCGCTAAGTACATCGACAGCTTTATCGATGTTACGTGGTATGGCAATCTAAGTTTGTTATGATTTTGCCTGCCTTACTTTGGTGTGCAGCTGGTGGTACGTGCAAATGTGTTTTTGTATTGACCGAAATCAACGCTGATAAATTTTGAAGTAACTGGAATTGGAAGTCCGTATACTGCATCGCAGACGCCCCCATCTGGTACAGATGTCTTTAGTGGAAGCATTGCGAGATGGATCAAAGCCTTTTATGCAACAACGTTTGCGACCAACGTATTAACGACCTGTGCGTACTCATATTTCAATGAACATTGAACTTCTAAATTCATTTGTCATTTTACTAGCTCTGTTGGCCTACCGTATCTGGTATCTCGACCAGAAAACTGCGAAGCTGCGTGGTCACTCAAGGTCCCAACTGCGGGAAATTCTACACACCATTATCGATGCTGGGGTGATTTACTTCCTCACCCTTCTTGCGGTGATGATTTGTTTTTCACTTCGATCCAATGGTCAATACGTGATTCTAAACATGGTCAGCCTTCGTGTCTCGCTCGCTCATGAGAATAACGATCCCATTGAAATATTCTTTCGACTGTCAGATCGTGCCCATCATCTCCATCACGTTTTACATGGTCATCATCCGTGTTGGGTTGTTTAGTAATCGGGTGACGCAGCCAAGGAATGTGCTCTCGCGCAGATACACGTCCGCCGTCAATAGTTTATGTGCGGAAGCAAGAAACAGGATGCAAGTTCGCATCACGACATTAACCGAACACAAGGTCGACGATGGTCGGTGCTCACCGGTACCTATGAGTCCGATTACTGCTATCAATAACAAGAGCTGTCCGGGCCGGAGTAATATCGGATTCGACAATGCTGAAGAAGTGGTGTGATCTGTATGTACAACAAGCCCGTTTCTCTGGGCTAGGGATATTTTGCACGCAATATATCACTATGTACTAGAATACCTCTCTCTGCTTTATATTGCTTAAACACATCATCGGCATTCGAACTCGTCGGGTTCCGATGGTATACCCAATCCACAGACGTTCTTGTCGCTCTCACTCTTTCTAGACTCGATCGTCTGTAATACTTGGCATGTTGTACCGCATGTTGTCCTTAAAGGCGGGTGAGTCATCCATATTGACGCGGTAGTACCAGCTATATGGCGGTTGGATGGGGTCGCGCGCCGAGGCGGATGCGTGGGCTGGATTTGGCCTGGCCTAAAAATCTAAGTGTAAACGAGTCATGCATCATCTATGACGGAGAGGGCGATCATATCAGCGATATGTATATGGGTACGACGGTGTGGTGGTGGAAGAAGTTCAAGTTCCTGGCCAGTCCTCGGCCACCTCCGGAGCTGAAACGGATAAGCAGTCTGATCGGAAGTTCTGATGGATTGCCTGGATTTCGCCGTGACACGGCGGTAAGCTGCGGAGGCTCTAGTCTGCTAGCCAATCCAAGCCAACTTAAAGGGAGGTACCCGGACCGTGTAGATGGCCAAGGGCTGTGGGTTCATGAAAAGATCGAGGGGCAATGCATTCAAGTTCTAGTACCAGTTTCAATTGGCGTACGTGTGATCACATAAATCGGTTGTCAACTGAACTCGCTTTACAGTACGCATTTATACCTTTCCGCGGGCCGATGTGACACCGCTGTCTTCGTTTCAATTTGCATGGCTACACGTACACGCATATTGGCCCACTTGCGGCTTTCTGATGTGCCTCTGGTGATTGTTCTAGGTCGGATATGCACAGACACAAGGGCGGTCCCTCTCACATGTCCGTCTTCTGAAGCCGAGGACCGGGGCCA
This sequence comes from Boletellus pseudochrysenteroides, assembly GCA_038090975.1. Taxonomy (NCBI): domain Eukaryota; kingdom Fungi; phylum Basidiomycota; class Agaricomycetes; order Boletales; family Boletaceae; genus Boletellus; species Boletellus pseudochrysenteroides. The sequence goes on from JBBPNQ010000314.1 coordinate 6,112, forward strand.
ACCGGCGACTGGACGCGAGCATAGCGGACTGGATCAGCACCTCCCCAACACATCGCCGTCACTGCATGGGGACAAAGGCATGCGTCTCCGACGCTCGGCAGGTCCTCGAGGCGTGAGGCATGCAATGTGCCGCCGAGGCGAGTGAGAGTGCTCTCGTCTTGTGAGTCGACACACAACGAACTGTTGTTTGCCTTGCCATATTCGAGCCCGTATCATTGACCGCTAGCAACTCGGTAATCTCAAACGGCGAAGCACCTGTTTCCCTTCAAAGCGTTGTTTTAACCCTGGCCCACGTTTACACATACTTGGTCGCCAGTAGCGTCGGTTTGTTGGTCAAGGGCACCGAAAACATGTGCAGATTCTGCAAGTATCGATATCGGAAAACTATATACCTACTTGAGGATCATAGGTAAAGAGGACGCAAAGTAATTTGGGTATACCCACAAGTCATCAGACCACCACATTAATCGGGTTTGGACCGTCAGTGACCGCAGACATGTCACGCGATGGTGTAGGCTGAGAATCGACAGGTTCAACGTGAGCACCATTTTTTGCTTGTTCCTTCTTCATCCGTTCGTCAAAGTCATCCTCGTTGAATGAAGACTCGCAGCAGCTACCACAACACCCTCGTGGGCCACCGCAGCATTGTACATCAGTACCGAATGGGTCTGCATGGAGGCGACGGATTGCGTTCAGTTCCTAGTGAGATTTGGGCGGAGGAACTCACGAAGGACACACCAACTAGCGAGAGTCGAGTAGATACAGATGCCTGACAAGGGACCGTCAGCGTGTAGAGGACCGGATGAACGATAGCCACGAACTACAGCAGCCAGCAAGGCTAGCGTCGGCTTCGGCCATTGTGATGAGTGGGCTAGAAGAAGCGAGCAAGGACTGTGGAGCTGCTACTAGTCCGAGTCTTCCAATTGGCTGCACTGCTGGCGCATCGTAGGGCAGGATTCCTTAGATGGCAGTTACAACTTGTCGCGTATAATCAAAGCCAGTACTGCCCGGCGGTGGGTAACTTCAGTGTCGCCAAACGAATACGCAGTGCTAACACACTGACTCGTGTGCTAGATCGCCAGTACAGTAGTGCCATTCAGAAAAGGTGTCTGGGTTTCCGCCGCAATCGCTCGCCATCGTCGCTTTCGGCAGCAATGTCTAGCTCCGAACCCAAGTGGACGTTGGCACATAAATTCTACGCAGATTTCAATGTGACTGCCTCTGGTCTGGTCTACTTTAGACCACATCCTGCCCTAATCTAACGCACGAGTTCGCAGAACTGGCATCCCGGCTAGATGCACTGAAGAGCGGCCTCGATGTTTCTCCAGCTACGATACAAGCTGTGACATCGGAATTATCGCGTTTGTCCAAAAGTCTCAGTGATGCCACTGGGAGTCTGCCGAGCTATGATCAGAGACAGTGCGAACTGGTAAGTTGTGCGCTACCTTGATAGAAATGTTTCAGTCATCCTGCCAGACAGCAACTCAAGACGCTAGAGAAAAGTGTTGAAGAGCTTCGCGGGGCTTCAGCTAGTACGCCCAAATTTTCATTCAAGCGAAAGGCCACAAAACCAAAGTCATCAACTGAACATGTCGGGTCTCCTCTCACAAAACCACACTCAACCTTAACCGAGTCTGCAAAGACCTTGTCTGCGTTCTCTCATCGCTACTTGACCATACACGATGTTGGCTCTCCTAACTCCTCAGCGGAAGTTTCAATATCTGATCTCGACAACTGTATTGTGAATTTACTCCCCAGCGACGAAAATCACACGAAAATCACTGCGTTCCATGTGCAGCGAGTTTCTAGATCCGTCATTTTGTTGCCACAGATCACTGGCAGTATCATTCTTCATGATTTATCGGATTGTGTGATCGTGGTTGGTTGTCATCAGGTAAAGTAGATGATGTTTATCGTTTCCCATTACTTCCGATTAACGGCTGTTTCTAGTTCCGCATGCACGACTCGACGGCAGTTGACGTGTATCTTGAGAGTGGCTCAGACGCAATCATCGAGTACTGCTCGGGCATTCGGTTTACAGCCTATCCAAGCAGTCTTGTGGGCGAGGAGTTCCTCCAGGTCAGTCGCCCGTTTTCCATGATTCTAATTAGGGATTTAGCTTCCTAATACGAGTCCGTGACAACAGTATAACAAACATTTTTCTGTGAAAGACTTCTCTCATATTTTACCGACGCCGTCACCAAATTGGAGATTCCTTCCCGAGGAGAGGTGGGAAAGATCCTGGCCTATGTTCACTCTCCAAGATGAGGCATTACGAGAAGAGCTCGAACGGATGCTGCCGGCACAGGAGAATGGGTTGCAAACATGAGCACATTATTGACATCGTGTGTTGTATGATGCAGACGAGGGAGCACTTGAATCATTCGTGACCATTCGTCGTACTCGGTGACGCTTAAACAATATAACTCATAACTTCGTCGGATGGCTGTCTATCCTGACGAAAAGATTAGAGTAACTTCGGGTTCTCGTTTGATGAGAATTCGAGGTAGCTCGTCTGATGTAATAACAAGGCATGGGGAAAGCGGTACACATGAAGGAATAGCAGACTCGTATAATACAGTTTCTGGGAGCGGACGGTCGAACGAATCAGCGACCGTATCTACGAAGCAAACATCGAACGAGATTAGATGTTGAAAACGGATTTTGAAGGAACGAGGCGCACTTCTGTAACTCCCATTCGCGATTGTCTAACGGGCAGACATTCCTTGTCTTCAGCCACCGCGAGATACAGTGGAAGTGAAAGGCATGCTGGGGCATGGTTAGCTGGCAAAGAAGGCAGCGCGCGGGATGTGCGCACGTTGCAAATGCCCCACGCGGCGTTGCATTCGTCTGTTGATGCTGACACTTGATTTGCCTGGCAATCAATGCCTAGCGGGGGGTAGGGGATTAGATCTGCAGAGTGGCGAGAAAGAACGCACAAAGGTCCATGATATGGTTGCGGCAGATGGCACAATTATCGACCACGATGTCTGTGTGTGTGTGAGGCCTGCACGGCGGATCGGGGGTAAAGATGATGCACACCCCAAGCCCAGAGCGCTACAGCATTCCACTAGAGAGGATCTGAGAGGGAGACGATAAGGCGAGATGGTGCGGGTACCTTTTTGACCTCAAATCTCTTCTTGTCCTTGCCGTCGTCCTTTGTGTTCTTGCCCGGTCCCGTTGCGGGCGGGTCAACGTCCATATCGTCGGCCATGATCGCGGTGTGCTGTTCGTCGCTGTCAGACAAGCACGAAGAAGGAAGGTTATCTAAGCAGGGAGTGAGGGTCACGTGGCTCGACGCGAACGCGAGTGGGTCTGCCCTAAAGTGAACTGCCGGCGTTGGTTGAGTTTCGTCTTGACCAGGCTAATCTGTTTGTCACATACCCCTTGGCAATGTACTGACCATGTCTAGTTACAGTTCCAGTGCTGACCCCAGGTCTCCTCCATTTGGGACCGCAACATTTTCCTCATTTACTAACTCGCAATCCATCTTCTCTCCATCAAGATATTCTTACACGAGCTCTGGTACGCGTCTCTCTCGTGCTGCACTCATTTCATGCGACAAACCATTCCAGACACACCCCTCGCCTCTTCAGACAGCGAGGATGCTACCTCGGATCGGCACATGCGCCGTGTCAATGTCTCGCCGACTAGATCTGGCAATTCGTACGATTCGTATACCGATGAAAACTCCGTGGAAGAAAGAGCAGAGGTAGAGGCAGCCTTGACTGACCTCGACAATGAACTCGACAGCGCCGAGGACATGCTCACCGAATGGTCGCGTGGCTCGGGGCGGTCCTACACGGGGACAACCCCATCGTATTCAACTAGTCTCGACACATATTCCATCTATAACCGCGAAGGCAACCGCTTAAGTACAATCTCAGAACGTACGGAGAACGTCCCCTCACGCCCAATATCCTACCTCCGAGATGGCGCCCGACCCATGAACCCGACTCCTGAAGGACCCCGGCCTTCTGCCCACCGTATCAGTACCGCTTCCCCAGGTCATTTTCACAGTCGATCTGTGACGGATGTGACCTCTGAACGACCATCTGGAAGAAGAACTGGCGACCTCATCGCTTTTTTTGAAGATCGAGCGTCGCCGTCCGATGTTTCCTTCGGTCACTCTCGTACGTCGTCAATGCCAGGCAATCGTGTCCACAGTCCATTCTTCCCGCATAGCCAGTCCACGCCGTACACGAGCAGCACGACCGGTTACGGGTATACTACAACTGGCTATGGGTCGTCTTCCGGCTATGGGTCCCGCCCCTCGTCCCCGGCGAAGAGCAAGGCCGGCTCGACCATTTCGTCTGCGTCTTCCGTCTCAGATGCTTTGTCGTCCTCGTCTCTTTTGGCACCGCCCACTAGGGGACTGACGACGACGACTGGTAGGAGTGGCACGCACCTAAGCCCGAGTGATTTTGCAAGTACATTTTCCAACACCTTTGCGGAAGCAAGGAGCGCGACAAGTTCGCCTGCCATCTCGCCGACAGTTTCGTCCTTACGCCGACCACAAACCTCTCCGCGTTCTCCTCTCACTTCGGTCCGCAATATCGTTGCAGCATGGAAAGAGCGCACACCAGCTCTGGAAAAACCTGCACATTCGTCCACTGAGTCGTCCATTTCGCCAGTTATCAAGTCCGATGGTCTTTTCGGCCTCCGTAGACGTGCCTCACGGGTCGGGAGGGTCCAGCAAGCCAATCTGGAGAATGCAGGTGATAGTCACAATCCACCGACGACACCAAAGAGTGCCAACAGCAACATTATCCCTCCCCCCTTTGACATGACGGAGCTGGGTTCTTACGCGCGAGACAGTCGCGAGGTCGGTGTCAGCATGTTCTTTGTTTCGTTAGCGCTAACCATAACGCACAGCCGCTCCGCAAAGGAGAGTTGTGGTACCTAAACGTACATTCCGGACCTCCGTATCGCTGGCAACGTTGCGAAGCTCTGCTGTACCCACACATGTTACTACTTTCCTGGATTGCTCCCGGCGGCGGTAGAGGCGTTGTGACGTTGGATCTACTCAATTGTACTGAAGTTCGTTCCGTGCCTTCTCCGAGCCACCCCAGTGCGAAGGAAGATGTCGGGACTATCGCTGCCCGCGCTCAAATTGCTGAGGGGGACTGCCCTCCTTTGATGGGGTTATTATGTCCTTTCCAGCTTCTGTATAGCGATGGTGTCGAAAGGTTAGCTGCGGAAAGCGCAAGGGAGAGAGTTCGTTGGGTTAGTGCTATCTGGTATGTCATCATTTCATCTCCGTAAATTCTTGTCTTGAGGGTTTCTCCAGGGAAGCATTAGATCGCACTGTTACGCTACCGAGCCGCTCAGAGCCCGGTTCTCCTGTGGGCTCCATCAGAACAATCCGCTCCATGGCAAGTACCACCAGCGTTTCTGCAGCTGGCTCTGGTTCTGGTTCGGCGTCGATTGCGTTTGTCCCACCCTTGCACACAATTCCCAGCCTGTCGGATTTGCATACATTCTCAGATTCTTCGAGCACTGGTTCACTTTCACGTGCGCCGTCGTTTCCCCCGCACCATACACGTACTACGGATGATGCAGCCGTGTCCAACCAGTCGTACCTTTATCCCGGCGTTCCGCGTGTCATTGCACCCAGTCGAAGCAGTTCCTTGCGTCGCACGAGCTCCCTTACCGATCTTGATGAGGAGTTCGCCTCCGCAGTCAGTCGTGCGAGGAATGCGAAGCCTGGTCTTGGGTTTGGTCTAAGTCTTGTTGGTGGTGTAATTTTGGGCGATGGTTCTCCCGTGACTGTGTCTAGCGGCCCTAGGCTTGGTAGTGAAGTCCGCGTCACCCCGCCCCCCAGTGGTAAAACCAGGACTCGTCCCCTGTCTGATATCTCAGATGACAACTTCTTCTCTGCGGGCTCGAGGACGTCGCCGAGCGAGCCTCGCACAACCACAAATTCGTTCTACACCATGACGGATTCTTCCACCTCGTCATCCGACGTGCATCCGACTACTGGTATTATAACCGATGAGACGGCATTCGAGTTCACATCCGGCGGCTCCAATACACAAATCGTTCCTTCGACGCTTTCGTACCGGCGTACTGAGTCCAATTCCTATTTAGGCGACTCGCATGACGGATCATACACTTATAGCACTTACACGTCAACATCCCCGTCCTCTTTGTCCAGGAGCCCTGGAATTCGGAGGAGGCGCTACAGTAGGAGCTACGTTTCTGACAAAGAAAACGCGACTTCGGGTTACACAGCGTCACAGAGTCGTTCTACGCTAAGTACCTGGACAAGAAGCCGCTCCACTACTCCTACTCCCGCTCCTTCCACAGCGGCCCTGTCCGCTCTTGAGATACCGGACAGCTCGGGTAGTGAAGGGTACGAAACAGCCACTTCCCCTTCAACCGCATCTTTCAAGTCGTTACCTTCAATTCCTTCCGAGATCGACTATGCGACCGTCGAACAGTGCAAAACCGAAGCCTCCACCGAGTTCCACACGGTGGGCCGTTGTGTTTCGGATATTTCATCCGAATATGTGACTGCAGAGAGGTGCAAGACAGAAACCTCAACTGATTTCTACACGGCTGAGAAGTGCAAAACGGAGACAGAAACAGAGTTTATCACGGCAGCGCTCTGTGAATGCGAGCGAACGGAGCAGTCAGAAACCCATTACGAGACCGCGTCTTTATGCAAGACGATACCTTCCGAGGCGAGCACGCCGCGCTCGTTGGCTGTCGATCTTCCCGTTGAAATGGCGCCAACACCACCTCCAAAGACACCCACGGACGTTCCCTCGCTACAATCCCTGGAGTCAGACATCCTTCCAGACATCATGCCTGAGTCCGTACCCCTTCCCCCCTCAGAGTTCAGTCCCACTATGTCGACTGCTAGTCGGGACCTCGAGTCAGAGCATGTTGAGGTAACGATAGTCCCCCCATCGTCGATAGTGAGCTCCAGTGGCCTCTCAATCTCTCTACCTCCAACCGTCGAGTCGAGCTCCGAAGGCGAATCGTCCCACATACCAACGGTATCCAGTACCGAGTCTTCCGAGTTCGTTATGAGTGACCTTCCTGTGAGCGAGGAGAGTCTCCCATCCCCGGCCCCATTGGCGACCACTGAATCTTCCCCTTCTGTCCATGCGTCACAATGGGCTTCAGAAACCGACATTTCGTACGAGTCGTCGCAGCTACAGCCAACGCCTCTCACGCAGTCGATTCAATTTCAGGATGGGCGTGATGCCTCGTTCGAAACGTCGTTTATGCGTCCTAGTGTCTCCCCCTTAACAAGTTTTGGAAGCTTGACAGCCATGACAGAGACGATCACCACTTCGGTGGAGTCAACACGCCTTTCACCAGCAGTGCCGCCGCCAGCGCCTCCACCCGCGCCAGTCACCCGGTCCGTCTCCTCGCCCTCTAGTGGTCCAACTCCTCTCTCGATTACGTCTACAGCCTCCTCGTCTTTATCTCGAACTCCATCCACCGTGTCTAGTGTGTCTAATCTTTCGACTAGCGTCAGTCTGGCAGGGGACGATGTTGTGTCACTGGCTGATGCCCCAGCCCCTTCTGAAGTATCAACAGTACCTTCCCTCTTGTCAAGTCTTCGTAGTTCAAGCGTGCACTCTGTACATTCTGTGAGTACTCCCTACAATGCATATGCTGGGTATTCTCATCGTTTTTAGGACCCCAGATTAATGGTACCGCCACCCGAATTCCCCACTCCTGTCCATTCTCCTGCGCCTTCCCCCAGTCTCAGTCTCAGCACTCCACAGACAAATCAGCCTTCCATCCACTCTGAACTGGAGACGGAACCAACGCACACACATACGGAGCGCACAGAGGTCATCACGCAGGAAATTGATCGGTTGCTCCAACATATCCATGAATTGGATCGTTTCAGGGGTCAGGAAATTCACGAAGTCTCCGAAAACGTACGAATAATTCGAGATGAACTTTACGACCTATCGGAATACGTTCGCACCCACTTGGTTGCAACAGAAAGTGTCGTTGTTGCAGAACGGCCAGAGTCTCCGCCTGTTTCCCGTCAGGACCAGTCTGTAGGTGTCATTACTGACCGTAGGGATCAGTCCGTAGGCGCCATTACCGACCGTAGGGACCAGTCTGTGGGTGCCATGAGTGTCGTCTCTGAGCCCAGATCTGCGCCGGCTGGACCTCGATTGCAGCGGCCTGCTTTGGTCCCAATTGCACTCTCACCGCCTCCCTTCAGGGCCCCTTCAATCAGCTCAATGAGTTCTGTGATATCTTTCTTGTCTTCCCATCATTCGGACGACTTTAGCCTTTTAGGTGGGGATGAAGAGGAAGTAGGGACACTTCCACCCTCTCCTGGCTGGCCATCTGAACTGTCGTCGCCTTTATCTGATCTTACCCCTTCGATCATCTCGTCTTCTGAGCCGTCGCCTGGGCCAACGCTTTCTCTCACCTCTTCGTCATCTTCCCCCACTCCTCCCCCTTCTTCTCCTACCCCCTCTACGGAATCTACGGAGTCTAGTGTTACGGCCCGACCAGTTCGACTAGAGGATGGGATTACAATGGCCACTATTCAAGATATGCTGACACATATACGGGAACAGACAACCGCTCTCTGGGAAGGACAGACCTCAACCAATCACATGTTAGATGAGCTTCGACAAGCCAGACCCCCGCCGCAGGACAATACGGAAATTCTTGATCGGTTGCACCATATCGACACTCTCATTGAGACGCTAATCAATACTCGCCAGGACACAACCCGCCAGGATCAACAAGTGGCCGTAGAGGGAACAGAGACCGTCCAGATCTCCGAGACGGTGGAAAGAGAAAGCAGACGTCGGGAAGAAAGCAGACGCCGGGAAGAAGGCTCTGTCACGGAGTCGGGGGATTCCCGAGATGACGCAGATAGCTTGCTTTCCCGTTGGAGGGAGATGGTCCAAGGACGGGAACGGAGCCGCATTCCCTTTCACATGCCTCCACCTCGCCCAGCCGGTCCTTCTTTGGATGAACAATTGATGGAGTTGTTGAATCTGCCACCTGCACCGGTTCCTTCGGATATCCAGCCACCACCCCAGCTGATTCCATTCGTCTACCAGCCCGCTCCAAGGCGGCCCCGGTCAAGAAGCACGAGTCCAGTACTAAGGCGAGACTCGGCGCCCCCGTTCCGACAACCATCAATTTGGTCTCCAGAAGGTCGACCGCATCAACCACCACGTCCACCGAGACGTCCTCTTACGCATCCTGCAAGACCACCTCCGGCCGAAGAACGAATTTTTCACGACACGCCGCCTGTTATTCCCGAGTCTATTCCAGACCGCACTCGCACACCCAGACCGGTGCCAGCATTTGTTGCACATGACGCACCTCCACCACCAGGCCAAGTAGATGGTCCAGAACGGATACCAAGGGTACGGCCCCCTGGGCCTCCAATGGTATGCTCTCTAAGTCACCTTGCAATTTGTTTTGACGTCGACTTTAGCCACCTTTGTATGATGTTGATCGTGCTCCCAGCGCCCCAGCAGCTCTAGGAGGAGAAGACCCTGCTCGTGGATTTAGAAGTTGGTACCAACCCAGACCCCAGGTGCGTTGTTCTCACAGCCCCAAGCGAGTAGGGCTGAAGTGTTTTATGTTCCTTTAGGAGGGTGTCGTGCCACCACCCGGTATGTTCGACGGCCAACCCCAACAGCCAGGTACTCAAGCCCGAGGTCCAGCCTACGTCCCAATGCCACCAGGCCCAGTGAGTAATGCCAGATTGTCCTCGTGTAGCATTGATTTGACAATTTTCAGACTGTCGTTCAACTACCCCTATTTGACACACTGATGGCAATTTTGCGAGTGAGCATCCCTCTTCAACATTCTTGGGCAGTGATAATAACGTTGACGGATAGGAACACCGGATGGCACAACTTGCGACAGTGGATCAACAGCGTGAATTGATGAGGTACATGAGTGGTCTCAATGACTGGCTCGCAAGAGACGTGCAAGATCGGCAGGCCGAGTTGCGGGCTGTCACTGCTCGCGTCGATCAGCTGAGGGACGATTTGGGCCGTTTGGGCGTTGGTGCAGCACCAGGTTGGCGCCAATACCCCGAATTCAGCACGAGTTCGATATTAATACTTGACCTCACACAGGTATGCCTATGCCTATGCCTCAGCCCCAACCCCAGGCAGGAGGTCAGGGTGTAGGTGGTTTCGTTATCCCACCGCTCCCTCCTGGCCCTGGGGGCCTTGTGCCACCGGTAGTTCCATTCGCCCCCTATCCTGTTGGGGTTGTTGGTGGTCCCCAACCTCCGGTAATCCCTGCGATCGAACGGTCACCGAGCATCCAGTCTCCCGTCATTCCTGAACCACCTCTGGGGTGGCGAATGCCAGAGCCTGCGCGATACGAGGGCCCCATGGGTCCTGTTCGTCCTGCAGAAGTACCGTACGAGGAATATCAATATCCTCCGTCGGGTCCAAGCGGTTATCACCCCCAAGAAACTGACGAGCTAGTGATACCATCGCCACCATCGGATGTATCGCGTGAACCGCTTCCAGTGCCTGGCCCCGATACATTCATCATTCCACAGTCGCATGCCGAGCACGATTCAAGAAGTTCGACTCCCACCCAGGAGTCATACCGGCCACCTCCCAGCCCTGGGGCTCGACCTATCCCAGTAGTCGGCGAAGCACCCCCTGTTGTACCAGTAGCACCTTTCGTCGGTAGCCCTCGATTGGCGCCTCAACAACCCTTCACCGTGGTTCCTCCTCCAGGGCAACTAGAGCCCGTCGTCGTTCACACTAGTCCACCGATGCAGGGTGCAATTCCCATGCAACCATCCATAACTATTCAGCAACCCGGTATGCCTATACAACTTGGGACGCCGCAACCGGGAGGACCCATTGTCATCAACCCGCCGGCCGTGCCAGTACAAGAATCAGTATATGGACCGTCTCGTGCAAGTTCCAGGGCAGGCGTAAGGGAACCTGTCGTGGTCATCCAAAGTAGCCCGGGTCGTTCTCCAGTTCAAATACCTGCAACCGTGATTCAACTACCGTCCTCGGGACATACACACGCTGAACCTATTATTACGTCACCCAGCATTCGTGCATTTCCTGAGCCTGAAGTTCCGCGTTCTCCGGACTGGTCACCTCGGGGTAGAGGACACCGACACAGGTATCCTCGAGGTTCTCGGTCCTACTCCCCGGATGATTACTATGGTGACTACCGTGGACGGCGCTACCCTGACTATAGGGACAGATATCGGGACCGACACCACCCTGGATACCGCGGATATGATCACTCACCACGGCGCCGGAGGTCTTATGACTACGAAAGCCCAGAAGGCGGGTCGCCTCGCCGGCGTCGTCGAGATAGGGATCATCCTGAGAGGGAGGGTGACGAAGGCCACTCCCCAGAAGATCCCGGTCGACGCCGTCACGAGCGTCGTCCCAGCCGTCGCTCAGACTACCCCGACACAGAAGAACGTGATTCTGGTCATCCATCACGCGCTTCACCATCTCAAAGAGAGGGAGATACACCCGGGACTCCTCACCCTGCATCGAGCCACGCAGCTGCTCATCCCCCCTCTCCAGCACCCCCTACCATTATCCGACTGGGCCCCCCGTGTAGGTCTCTGTGGTTTCCTATGGTGCTTTTATATTGAGCTTATTCCGCAGACCGCCCTATCTCACCTCGCGAGCATGATTACCCCCCTTTACCCCCTGAACACGGGGAATATGGTCGCCGGCCCTCTGTTTCAATGCCAGATGCACCGGAACCACCTCGCCGCCATCCCTCGTCTGCGTCTGCGATGGGGGGTGATCGACACCCTCCTGAACGCACACCTTCGCGTACTACTGCCCCACCTGCCTCTGTGATGGGAGACGACCGACGCACTCCTGAACGCGTGCCTTCGCGTGGCCCTACCCCATCCGTAACGGGAGATGACCGACGCACTCCTCAACGTACGCTTTCGCGTGGTGCCGCCCCACCTTCAGTAATTACGGAAGAGGATACCGAACGACCACCAAGTGAAGTGATTCAGCGTGTCCCGGCACCGGAACACCCACCATTACCCTCCGGACCGCACGATTTGGACTTTGAGGATGCCTTCCGTGCACGGCAGGAACGACTGGACGATGCAGAACGTGAACTGGCCGAGATTGTGCATGACGCGCAGGATGCTGAGGGTAGGCGCGAAAAGGAGTTCCGTGATAACGAAGACGCTAGAGAGCGCATCTTTCTTGACAACGAAGAACGTAGAGACGCGGAAACGAAACAGCGAGGAGATGCACTGTTCTATGAACTGGAAGACAGGATTGCGGGTATTCCGCCAATTCCGCCAATTCCTGTTCCACCACCTCATGATCCGGACCAACAGTCGATTATTGACTCGATTCATGCAGCCTCACAAGAATCAGCCTCTCGACATGCTACCGACATTATGGAGATCGTGCGCATGGAAAGAGAGGAAGCGGCACGTGAGCGTCAGTTATTAGCCGCCGAACGCGAACGCGAGCGAGCACGTCTGGACGAGGAACGCCGATTCCTCGACGAAGAACAGAAAGCCAAAATTGCCGCTCTCGAGGAAGAACTCGCTCGCACCCGTGCCGAGCTTGATGACGAACGGCAATTGCGCATGACAGAACAGAACGAAGCACGAATGGCGGCTGTAGAGCGAGACGATGCACTGCGCAACCAATTGACCGAACTTACTACTATGGTCCAACAAAACCAGGCTCTCTGCGAAGAGAAGAGGGCGCTAATGGAAGAGCACTGGGCAGAGAAGCAACGTTGGAAGGATGAACGCGATGGACAGATACAAGAGCTGATGAGCATGGTTTCGCGCCTTGTAGATGAGCAAGCAGCGGCCCGGCAGCGCGAGGAAGAACAAAGACAAGTAAACGAAGGTAAACCAGGTGAGCTGAACGATCACTTTCAGTTGCTACCAGGCTCACGCTGGCGGATACAGGGATCGAACAAGTCATGGAAGAACTTCAGCGACAAAACGCTGAGCAAAGAGAACTTCTCAACGCTCTATCAGATAGTCAGTGGTTCGGGTTTTCGGTGATATTCATTGCTCATTGGTGGCTTTAGGTTGGAGAGCAGATAGCAACCGACAGCACGAGGAGACTATCAATGCTGTTCGCGCCACCGCGAACGAGCAGGTCCCTTACAACGTCCAAGGCGTGCGTACAATTCATTTTGCTCGACTGATTTGATGTGGCTAAGTGGATTCTATAGTATCTCGACGAATTCAGCAAGGCCCTTGCCACCGAGGTTCGTATGCTCCTGGGCGAAGTTGGCAAGCTGCGTGAGGAACGTCGCAACATTCAACAGTGCGTCGCTATCTATCGTTATCAAACTCATGATACTTATCCTCCTTGCAGTGAGCTTGGATACCTCATGATGATGAAGTCGAAGTACGGGCCGGGTGGAGAGTTTGATCCTGATTGGTTTGTTTTTTCTTTTCTTTTCTCGTCCCCCTTATCTGTATCTCACAAATACTACAGGAAACCACCGATGGCACCGGGTCCTCCTCCCCCTCCACCACCTCCTGACGTTCCGCCCCCGCCTGAGGATATGCCGATACCTCGCCCGGCTTGGCGCACCGTTCCACAGCGAGGATCGCGTCGTAGTCGGAAAAGTGGACCGCCACCGCCCCCCCCGCCAGTCCCAGAACCCAGGCATCACTCGTGGGTTACGTGGCACCGTAAGTTTGGCCATGTTTGGAATTCATATTCTTCGTCAGACTGACATCTTCATCTTGCAGCTAATCCCAATTTGGCGCCTACCCCACCATCCGTTGAACCCACTCTACTTGTTCCCGACCGCGGGAGCCCTGGCCTGTTTGGCCCTCGTTCACCCCGTGATTCATACCGTGGTTAAATTTTGATGACCTTGGATCCCCCAAAAATATATACCCCTGCTACGAACTAATGATCATCTGACGACTACCATATGACCTTGGATCAGACCGGTCTCTTTGTTGTTTCTTATCATTATCTTTCTTCTCGAAACTCTTCCGTTCATTTCATCTCGACACTCACACTACCTCTGTCTTTGGTTATATCCCTTGACCGTCTCTGGGTGCCGAGCGCCTGGCGTGACAAGCTATCGCGGTACTGGGGGCTGCGGGTGCTATGCTTGCATCGTGACATTCGTGGTATGCACTACGAGTTATGACCGCTATTTGCTCTATCATACAATATGCTTGAATCTATATTTCGTTCTCTCTCCGTGGCCCGAGCGCCTGCAAGAGAAGCCAGTGTTAGTAATGTTCAGCGTGGGGGTGAGCAGCTTCATGACTTCTTCTGAAGGGGTGTTTCAATACACATCCCCTCAAGTACTCCGCGGAATGAGCCAGTAAGTCGACCGGCAGCCATAAAATAGTACTACCCAGCATCTCGGATTGCCTCTCTGAGTCTCGGATGAATATGGCAAGTTCAAAAGCTAGTCTCACTGGCTTGCCATCACAGGAACTGTCAGAAATCTATTTTCAGAACTTCTTTAATATTCCATAACATTCTAGATCATACGTCATAGTGATATCATAATGACATCATACCTCATGTACAGTAGTATATAAGCAGTCAGTAAAGTATCTT
>JBBPNQ010000315.1:0-20630 GCA_038090975.1 Boletellus pseudochrysenteroides
GGCGGGGATATGGCCAGAGTTCTGAGTCCGTTTCGAATGGCACGAGTGGTCGGGGTTTGGGAGGGTTCTTGGAAGTGGATGATGTGAAACTAGAATTGAGGCGGGGTTGAGCGTAAATTGTGGGTGTGGATTCCGAGTCCGCGGGAACAGCGGTCGTTGCTTTGGTAGAACTTGTGGACGATTGCGGGTGTATACCAGAAGGTGCGAAGTCGACGTGCGTGTTCTGCTGCTCAATACGTGCGGCAGTCAGCAGATCGCTCACTTGATTGATGTCAGAACCGAAACCACGTAATGCTGGACGAGGGGTGACATCTCCGAGGATACGGGCCACAGTCTTCCCGCTATCGTTGTGGCCTATGTGTGTCGTAGGTAGCGAAAGCTGCGGAATGGACGCCGAGAGGGATCCAGGCTCCGAGGCGCCGTCATCGCTGGCCTCATTATCACCCTCGTACCGCACGGATGAAGCACGAGATGGGGGGAGGCCCAAAAGAGTAGATATCACCTCTTGATTGAGAACTTGTGGGAGGGCAGTGGAGGTGGGCTTTGGGGAGAGGATGTGTGGGTCCTGTGAGAAGCCAGTAGGAGGGAATGGTTGAGGGGGGTTGGAATATGATGGAATACGGTTGTCGTGTAGTGTGGATTGGGAAGCAGTGCGTTGAGGGGGATTGATCGAAATAGCACCGCGAGATGCAGCATGCGGCGGAGGTGGAGTAGCAGATGCAAAGATGGTGTCCAGAAGGGCAAGGCCACGCGTAGGTGGAGATACAGCCGAAGACGACAATGGAGGCACAGACATGGTACGAGGAGGACCAGAGATGCTCGCCAGTAGGCTAGCGGCTGTTGTCTCTGATCCACCTGTACCGCCAGATGGCTGGGCCTGGGACGGGGTTGCGAGTTTGGCGAAAAGTCTGTCAAGACCCGATGAACCATTGAGAAGCGCAGAGGTGGATGGGGCAGGGCGATCGTCCTCTTCCCCTAATTCTGAGATACTATGTATGCTGGTATTCGATGCGCTTGATGCAGAGCGGGCGTGATGCCCGCGTTCTATACACAGTTGAGCGACAGACAAGTATGCGGAAGAAGAGCTTACCACTGGCTCTAGAGGTGGATCGGAAGCTGGGCGGAGGGGGTCGGTCAGGACCATACCTAAACTCGTCGGGATATGGCAGGTTCTTCTTGATGTATTCATGTAATCTATCAATCTCACAAGCATAAGATACTATCTAAGGCCGAGGTGTTGCATGAAACATGTACCGCATCACGACATCTGTCATTGGTTCCCTTGCATCTGTGGCGAAGCACCACAAGCCGACTGTTTGGGAGCGCCCCTTGTCGGCGTCGAGTAGTTTTTCAGGGTCAGCGATAGCGAATTCGAGTGCAAATTTGGTGGGGGGACCATCCTGGACGGGTAAGGGGAGCTTTGAGCGGGCTTCTGCTAGTCGGTGGGCGGTAAAGTCGGGGTAGTGGCGCATCATGAGATAGCTGCCATGCACGCCGACGCTGTCTTCGGGATATAGACGTTGGATGTAGTCTTCCATCCCAACACGGTTCATAATATAGAGTCCATACGGAGGGTACGAGTCGCTGGTAGGGGTCAGGAGACATCGGGGAGAGGTACAGCGGAGAGGTACCGTTCGTAGAGAAACATGCTTCCTTCGTAGCCCTGTTTCTCCCACTTGTCGCCGTTATGGTGATACACACAGACATGGCTGAACTGGTCAAATATGGATACAATCGATGCATCTCTTCTGCGGATGACTTTCATGTTGGACATGTAGCGGGAGGCAGGGGACATGCCGAGGGACGGAGGAGGAGACGAGGTCGAATCTGGGCGTTGAGTTGGCACATGTCGAAGTGAGGCGGACGAGTTTGAGCGGGGTCGGCGAGGAGGCCCCATCGGCGTCGTCGTCAAAAGCTACCAGTCGCGACCCCTCTTTGGGGGGGTGTCGCCCATTGTTGCGCGTGCCCACGTGACGGGACGCGAGCGCGCTTATTATTTGGTGTTGTTTGTCTTGCTAGTTCAAAACGGCAGGCGAGCTTGTCATGTCCTTCTCTTCACCACCGACAGGATGATACCCGTAAGTCTATCTGGTGCGCCTCCTCCCCCCGTCTCACCCGCCTCTTCTAGACACGCCGTGTAACACGCGCTGCGGTCTCCACCCACAACGAGAACGCTACCTCTCGTCCAGTCACCCGCTCAAAACCCCCTTCCAAAGGTCCACCCATGACCACGGCTCCATCCACCCGCCCTGCCGCCCACGTCCCTGCCTCCAAGGCGAAAGCCAACGAGAACAATGTCGACGCGGCCACACAAGGCAAGCGCAAGCGCGACGCACTCGCTCAGGTCCCAAAAAACGCCAACAAGACCAAGGCTGCTCTCGCACCAAAGGATGTAAAGGGTAAGGGCAACGATCCCCCTTCTGCCAAGGCAAAATTCGATGGCGTCGTCATCAAATCAAAAGCCCCTCCGTCCACTGGCAATCGGCAGCCGTTGTCCACCGTCGCCGCTGCTCGTCGTGCTTCCAAGGCCACCGTACCGCAAACCAGAGTGCGCCCATTAGCCGATGTAAAGGAGGATATAGAGCCCCCCCCTGTACACACCGATGATGCCATGGCCGTCGATGCGGTCCCGTCTGTTCCTGTAACGAATGCAAAAGGTCCCTACCGTCCATCCGTGGCGACCGCCTCCCATGCCATCAAGAGAGAGGTGCAGCGAGTAGACCTCTCGAAGCGAACGACTTCTCATTTGAATGTTAAAACGGATACTCGTGAAGATGACAACCGTGTCTTCAAGAAGCGGCGAACTTCATCCGACACCCCTGACGAGGCAAAGTTGTTCGAAGAGGAGCACGAGGCTCAGGTGGTCGCTTCGCTCGATGCTGGTATCGACAGTGAGCCAGAAGCTGATCCAAACGGTGATGAATGGGACGACCTTGACGCTGAAGATGGTGACGATCCTCTGATGGTTAGCGAATACGTAACCGAAATCTTCAACTACATGAAGCGTGTCGAGGTATCTGTCAGTTATGGAGTTTACCCACAGCTAGCTGATCCACCCCCCACAGCTCAACACGCTCCCTAACCCAGACTATATGTCCAGCCAAAAGGAACTTGCATGGTCAATGCGAGGGATCCTGCTCGACTGGCTCGTCCAGGTTCACGCTCGCTTCCGTCTCCTCCCAGAAACGTTTTTCTTGTGTGTTAATATCATTGACCGCTTCCTGTCTGCACGCGTCGTGTCGCTCGCCAAGCTTCAATTGGTTGGCATTACGTGCCTCTTCGTCGCCTCCAAGGTTGAAGAAATTGTGGCGCCTTCCGTATCCCACTTCCTCCACTGTGCCGACTCGTCGTACACCGAGTCCGAGATCCTCCTTGCGGAACGCTACGTGTTGAAGACGATTGATTGGGACTTGTCGTTCCCAAATCCGATGCATTTTCTCCGTCGCATCAGCAAGGCCGACGACTATGACGTCAAGGCTCGAACTATCGGCAAGTACCTTTTGGAAGTCGGGGCACTCGAATGGCGACTGTTAGCTACTCCACCGTCCCTGATGGCTGCTGCTTCGATCTGGCTAGCTCGATTGATTCTCGGTAACTACAAATGGGTGGGTCCTTGCCCTTATGCCCATCCAACGTTCTTTGATTCCTTTCATGAAGAGTGCGAACCTGGCTCACTACTCCTCTTACACCGAAAGCTCCTTGCTTCCCACTGCGAACCTGATGTTGAATTACATACTAAAACCCGTACGACATGAATCGTTTCATAGGAAGTATGCTGGAAAACGTTTCTTGAAGGTAAGCATACGTGATGTCACCCAGTACTTGACTTATATTGCGCGCAGGTAAGCATTTGGGTACGCGAGTGGGCACTCGAACGATGGGAGGAGAGCATGCAAGTGTCCTTGAAAGACGATCTCCCCAAGCTGAAAGCTCTCTGTCGAGCCGACCGTGAACGCCTGGACGCAATCGTTGAGAATGGTGGAGCCGACGCGGTCGAGGACGACTCATAGCTGCAGCCTGCGATCATCTTCGCTGACCTTCTTTCTCACACGCGACAATCTAGAAATTATCCCATCGCATATCCATGGACTCCCTACACTCGACTCATCCGTGCATCCTATTATCCCATCATCACAACCAAGCATTATTTGTTTATTGTGCAACCAACAATTTCCTCGTCATCGCCTCTTTTATTCGCCACTCGTTATGTCTTACTGGCTTACGCCTATTTCCATGGAAGCTACCTGGCATCTGGTGTTGTCCCTTTATCGCTTTGTCGGTCATCCTCGGTCCATCGTAACTACCTTCGGCTTCGCAGCGCAACATTGCTATCGTCCGGAGTCCATTTGTTACTGCTATCGATCTCTGCGTACGTGTTTCGTCGCCATCGATCTCCGTCCAGCGCTCGTGTTGTCCATTGCGGTCGTTCGTTGTGCTGTCCATACGGTCCCTCGTGGACACTACCCAACTTCCGCGATACCTACCTCGTTGGCTTGACGCGTGTCTATATGTCTTCATGGTTTCACCTTTCTTGCATATCCTTGTCTGTCTACCTTTTCATCCCTTGGTGTCATCCTTGTTCATGGCCACGCGTAATACCTTGTGACCATCCTAGCGGGGCTCGTCATGGATTCCTATACTTTGTGGTACTTTGTGAATGCCGTCTGACGAGGTGTACCTTTAGAAAAACTGAATAATCATTCCCATGATGTACTCAATGGAGCCTGGACCAGCGGCTTAGCTATGCTATGTGGGGGTAAACGTCATTACCCCGTGTCTCTTATGCACTATAACCAGGACTGGAGCTGACATGCGCGCGCAGCCGCACCGTATCACTCTGGTGGTGGCATTTCGGAAAGGGTCTCGTCCGGTGCTTTGCGCAAGTATTAGACAAGTCATTTTCGTTGAACATCCTGCGACATTGCCAGTGGTAGATGCCCATCTCTCCCCTGCCAAATAGGCTATCATTCACCGGCCCGCGACCTTTTTTGACTGGACTAGCCCGCCGCGACCCCTTGTTCCCCTGAACGTCAACTTGCATAGAGAGAAGGGACTGCCACCACATGAATCCTTTTTACTCCTTTGCCCCGCATCTCAAGGCCCTCGAGTGGCGCTTCGGTCCCAGCGTGTATTTCAATGAAACAGGCTTTCATACCTAGATGTTCTTTCTAGCTCGGTTCTTTGCCTCGATCGGTGGCGAGATCGCATGTCTAAGGAATTTCGCCCCTTTTCGGACCTGCCATGTCGAACTCATACTACTACGCCAAGCCCTCGTGTGTTACCCCGACCTCAACATGGTGATATATTCAACTGGGTACGCGGATTCGATGCTTCGTTTGCTAATTCCAACACCATCCATCGGTGCAAAAACTTTGTCAAGGTCCTGGATTGGGCCGCCGAGCTCGAGAGTGGTCGACGTTCCCCATATGCATACCACAGCCTTGCCTGTGGGGAAGAAGGACGGCGTCGTTGAAGTATAATGGGAAATCGATACCTGATTTCGGGCTAACGGCTCACCGGACGACAAGGAGCATACGTTGTAATCAGGACGCACAAATGCTGATATAAAGGTTGGGTCGAGTCTTTACTATATTTGCTAGGTTCCGCTGGCTCGAGAATCCATCGTGAGGTTGAAGTCTAGGTCCAACGATGGCTGTTCTCGCCTCGGTTCGATCACTGTGTGTTTTAGCAAACACTCTACCTAGATGGTATTAGTTAGGTTCAACTCCCCACATCGCACGCGCAAAACCACTTTCTCATCACCGCATACTAGCGGGCGACCTTCTAATTAGTCTGGAAGAACAATGACCGGGAACCTCGATATCAACAAAGATGCCCATCTCCGTTAACCCGGAAAGACAAGATCACGCTGCTTAGCACGCAGTGTCACGTGGGTTGTTCTAGCAACTCGCCAGCACATGCGCGTCATGTTCAGCCGACCAGTCGAGAATGCGCTCAAATTTGGACGGGGGCGGTCTAGACCCGGGACCCAGTAGAACCCGGCCATCGTTAGGTTGGACGTGCACATGAGCTTCTGCCGAATGATCTCCACACAGTGACCTACAGGATGTCTTGAACATCCATCTATGCCCCAGTGAAGTAATGTACGAACCAAGATGAGGGCGAAGCACGCTGTTAAACGACATTATCGTCGGAGGTTCCTCAACAAATTTTAAGCACGAGTCAGTGGTCCATCAAAAACACGAACCTCCAAAGCACGGTTTCTCCTACCAGACAATGGATGTGATGATAACCATCGATCTGTGACATGTACCCCCCCACCGTCCTGAGATCGGTATTTGATCACTGCGGTACTGTCACTCCCGCCAACCATCAGGAGCTGTTCACGGGCCAACCGCGTTGCCTTGACTGGGATGTGGGTCAGACACAACCTACGCCCAGTGATCATGAGGTTTGCCATCCGAGCTGACCCTTATCCAAGCGATGTCGATCGCGGGATTCGGGTGCCCACGGAAAACGGGCGTGGAATTCGGGCTTCCGTCGAATCATTGTTTGACGTACCACGTCCACTGGTGCTGGGTCCAATGGGTCAGGCATTGCGTTCCGTGCATGGAAACTTGCTTACAGAGTGTCAGAAAAGAGAGGGCAAGGGGCTTGGATGGTGTCGATCCACAAGGCGAAGAACGCGGAAGCAAACAACAGGAGAAGGGCATTGGCAGAGAAGGATATCGCACTGCGAAAGGGCAGCAAAGGTGACTCGAGACCTGAGATTTCTTCTCCATGTTTGACAAAAGTGTTTCAAGAGTGGCAGCTTCGGTCGCCCCGTCGAGCACACGGTATTGGAGGGACAACTTGTCATGGTGGATGGCATGAGTAAGCTTCAGGAGTCGAAGACTCCCGACAATCACGCGCAGGACTCGAGTCTAGGAAAGGAAAATCTCCGGTCATTGGCGGAGGATCGCGCCACTCGGAAGCCAGCGAGTCTCGCCGGCTCCAACTTGTGGCTGCCCGAATGCTTGCGGCATGGATGCCGGAAGCAAGGCACCGCCACAGAACCAGAAAGGAAGAGTCAAGCCCCGATCAAGATGCAAGAAAGGTCTCTCATTCCTGTTTTCGAGAGCAGTGCCAAACGATCCTTACCAGGTTGCACGAAAGACGGGCGGTGCCGCATGCCAAAAGTGGTTGCCAGACGAGTATAAGAGCGATTAGGTGTGGACTGAGAAAACAGACCCCACTGACATTGTCAACGCATGCCGTTCAAAGCACTCGCCTTCTATCTCACCACGCTCTTGCCGCCCTTCATCATAAGCTCGGTGCAGGCGAACTCTGCAGGTCGACCTCACCGCGACGTCGACCCGGGTAAATGCGTTAGTCTGGAAGATGGATTATGACGTTGACTGAAAAAAATCAGGTGATGTTGACGCGACCGACAGCGCAGAGAACAATCGCTGGGGTCAGTGTGATCATGATGACCATTCCTGAAGCTGGCTGACATTCAGAAAAGGTGCTCGTAGCAAAGTCTGGAGTCAGTATAACGGAGCGTTCCGGAGTTTGGCTGACATTCAGAAAAGACATCGGTGACAAAGACGCGATGACCGGTGGGAATGGTAACATTAGTCGAAGTCAGTACGATTCTAGTATGCGGTCGGGAATCTCGACTGACATTTGGAAAAAGTATTGGTTTCGAAGACGACGACGAAGGGGTGACTGGTGGAGAAGGTAACGATGGCTAGAGTTAGTGTGATTCTGGTGGGCATTTTGGAATCTGGCTGACGTTCGGAAAAGGTATTGGTCGCAAGAATAAAGACAAAGAAGAGGTAGCCGGTGGAAAGGGTGACGGTCACTGGGGTAAGCACGATTCTGGTGGGCGTCGTCTAGGAGTCTGACTGACGTTCAGAGAAGGTACCCTGCAGTGGAGACTATATGGGATGATGATTGATTGGCGCAGCGCAGGGGCTCCTAGGGTAGATTCGTCAAGTTGCTCGTACACGGACTACATCTTACTCCGTGTTACCTCGCCATTGGGGGGTCTTCCACACCTTAGGTTGTCATCCTGTTGTTGTCGTTGTTGCTGTCAGCAGTAGGAAAGAAAATATATGTATTCTTTAATCAAAACTTGCTCGTGGGTTTACCTTTGTATGAAATGCTTCACGGCGGTAGACCATCCAACTTTGCTAGTACATCCAAGGAGTCGGTGGAAGGTTTATTTTTGAAATCCACTACTCGCACTCGGATCCTGGTAGTCCAGGCATCATCCTGTTTCTGACTCATACTCATCGAAAAAACATCAATACACCTTCGCTCGTCAGCCCTTGAAATTGCTTCCAGGACTCACCTTGATGCATGACTTTCGAATCAACCGGAGATGACATACAACCTTCATACTAGGCTCGCTCACCTCACGCACCATCGTCATCGAGAACAAGTAGAATCTTGGTATTAGAAAGTTCACCGCAACCGGAGATATCGATCAGCCATGTATGCCACATAATTATTGGATACCTTGCCATAAGTGATGTTCAAGAGACCGAGTATCCATTACAAGGGCCAGGACCCGAGAAAAGAACGGCACCCCCCATGGCTCGGAGCCTTTGACACCGCTAGCATTGCCGTACTGCCTTTCTCTGCATCTTCTGAACCTCCAGCATCCTCCGTAGGTCCCTCTCTACCTTTGTTTTCCTCGCCCTTTGTCTCCGCTTGTTCAGGTGACTCCAATCCTCGCCTACACCAACCGCTGCCGGGGTCAGTTGCGCCGAACCAGAGACTGCGGGGCTCGCGGCTTTCGGCTTGGGTGGGCTCGCCGGAGGGGCTTGTTTAGGTCTCCACAACCACGCCGTGAACGCGCCCTGCGTCCTGACCTTCTCGACACGGTTCTGGGCGGCCAAATCACGGAGGACGACCGTCTTCAGATACCTGTTTTTTTTTGTTTTTTTTTCCGACATTCTCAGAGCACAAAGAGGAGAAAGCGGAGAGGAAAACCTGCCTCATGGATCGCATTTCTTCACCCGCATGAGGTGCCGGCGTGCTAGCGCGAACAGGTTTAACGGCGAGTTTATAGATGTCCTTGGTTGCCAACGGCGTTTTGGCAGAGTTGATGATGTTCAGGACTGTTTCGCGTGCTTTTGGGGTGCAGTGCCGAGGCCACTGGTAGAGCGAGGACACGGAGAAGGTCGTCATCGTGTCACTACAGTGAGTTACCCAGCCGAATTTCTTCAAGTCACCACTATCCATATAAGGAAATAATATCGGTGCCCTAAACGCGTTATTCCGAATTCTACATGCCCCAAAAGACTACAATTGCATTGCAGCCTCCTTCTCGTACCCAGGATTCTTTTGCAGGATGACGAATCCTTCGAGAACATGTGCATACGGGATATACTCTTCTGTCGCCAGCTCCGCTCTCTCCGTCGTGCCCAAACGCACTGGCGTTTGGTGTGTCTGGAAACCGGAGATTGTGCGAGGTTTGCCAGCTTGTCCGACCACGTCGACGGCCTAGTCGATGTTGTGAGTACCATGCCGGGGTAATTCGAGAACGAAAATCAACTTACCTGGCCCACACGAACCGTCACTGGAAGATTTTCGAGGTCCTCGTTAAGTGTGATCAAGAACCGCGGATACATGGCGGTCACGAGGTAGTACAACATCCAGTGATACTTGTCTAGCACGACTATAGTGCATTCAGCTTGGTCCAATCGGGGATGCAACATGTACCACTCACAAGCTTTGGCATCCGTGAACGCTGTCATTGTCGCCAACAATCCAGCTACAGCCGGCCGACTCATGATGTTACGGTCAGAAAAGAAGGGACTAAGCCCTATCGTTCCCTTGCCCATGTGTACCAATCCTTGGGCAATGCGCACGGTGAACAGGCAATCGGGTTCCTTGTAGTAGTACCCAGCGAGTTGCCGGAGCATTTGCGCAAGACGAGCATTGTTAGTTCCTGCGCCAACCAGGCCCATTGCAAAGATGGCATTGAGCGCAACTTGGAGGTCGTTATCGTGGCTGTATTTCGAGAGCGTGTCGAGCACAGGCAGTTGTGGATTTGAGGCGCTGATCAAACCAAGAGCTAGAGGAACAGACTTGCGGATGATAGGATCGCCATAGTGCATCTGTCGTCACTTGTAAGCGCGTTCCACGTAGCAAACCATTCAAGCTTACCAGGTGATTGAACTGTCGCATAGACATTTCTGAACCGATCTCCTCACCCATTGCAATTATAGAGATCCCAAGCACGGCAAATGACAGGAAGGTATCGTCTGGTTTCTGCTCATCCTCCTTCTTTTCCTCCTTCTTCTCGTCCTTTGCTGCCTCTTCCCTCTCCTTCACAGCTGCTAAGTGTTCACCACATAGGTGGAGAAGTCTCTGTATTCGTAAAACATTTCCCGTGGCAGCAAACGAACAGACCTCCACAAGAATTTGGGCTTGTCTTGAGATCGGATGCTCAATAGCTTTAAGGGTTTCGAGTGTTGCATCCGACGCATCCTGAAGTCCTAAGCATTTCGGGTCAGCACAACATCCACTAGAGGGCAATGGCGGACGTATTTACCAACGTAAAGGAGGGCAAGGCCTAGGGCTAAGAATCGCCCCCACTTGTCTCCGAGCGCCTTTTCGTCTCTTTCCATCAGGGTTTGGAGAATAGTGCTTGTGATTTCGCCATTGCCACTTCCAACGAAAACGAAGCCAAGGGAGAGCGCGCTCAGCGCAGCAACCTCGGTTGAAGTAGACTCATCCGCCACCGCGGGCAGGAGAAAGCCAAGTAGGTCTTCACGGTGCGAACCGGCGTATGCCAACCCAAGGCCAACGATGGAGGCAGTTTTCAGTGACAGCGACGGATTTGTTGTGTAATCTCCGAGAAGCGCTAGTGCAGCGTCGGCTTCTGTGCGGACACCCGAGTTCAAAAGTCCGGTAGCGAGAAGGGCGCCGGCCTTGATGTGCTCCTCCGATGAGTATGTGTACTTGTCGACGTGACTGAGACCGATGTCCGTATCCCAAAGTAAGCTGAGCCCCAAACTAGCCGCGGCACTCATCATACCTGCAAGATGTTAGTAGGCGCATGGCGCAAAATACGCGACCGACCGTGATCCTTGTTCTTGTACACCCAGCTGTTACCCTCCTCTGCCTCAACCATGAGCTTATCGTTTCCAAACCCTGCGTTGACAAATGCGTTGACGAAGGTGCCAGCTAGGTTTCCTCTGGCGGAGTCGACGTTTGCAGACAAACCTCCTCCTATTGCGGAACAGATGTGTTCTTGTCAGCTTAAGCATGAGGACATGTGCTTACGCGTGTTTTCCAAATGACTTTTGTATACATCTTCCAAACTCTTGGGTTCCGCAACACCAAGCTCCTTGCCAAATTCTCTGAAGAATCTACTAAGGTGAGTGTTACTGAGGCATTCCACGATATCCTCGGGAAGTTCTGTTTCCACGTTAACATCTTCGGAAGCTGAAGGTTGTAGCCACTCCAATGGTATCTGAGCACGGGAGAGGAGAAGTGCCAGCTGACGCCTCATTATGCTGGACTCTCGGCTTAGAACATGGCAGAAGGAGACGTAAAAGAATGGCAACTAACGGATTCCCGGATGCGTTGAAGTCTTGTCGAATTAACTCCGCGTCATTTAGACGGACTGCTACACTGAGAGCTTCAGGGAACTTGGAAAATTGAAGATAGATGTTGTGGATAGTTCGCAGGAAGGCGACGTCATCGGGAGGTGGTAGGAGAGTTACACATCTGGAGGGAAGTTTTGAGATATAGCGAGAACCTAATACGTATCGTTACTGACCGGTCCATGTACGTGCAGACGCGTCCGAACGTGTTGATGTCAACCAGCCCTGCTATTCGATCTACCATCTCAAGTTCCACGAAGAGATCCACAGCGTCAGGCTCCGCGTTGTGACTGAGGAAGAATTTTGCGCATTCCAGTGCAAGTGCGCGTAAATCATCGATTGTCCCAGGAATATTGACATCAGATTTTGCGGTCGCATCAGCGTCAGGAGGGGGCGAAACCACCTCTTCACTTTCTTGTCGGATTGTATACTCTTCTCCGAGCTCTGACGCGAGATGGCGAACGTACTCGTGTCCCCAGGAACCTGGCTCGGGTATCGTCGATGATGGTGGTAGTAAAGAGGCCGAGAGTAACCGGTACCGGAGGGTCCCCCGTGGCTGGGTATCAGAATACGTCATGGCAAGCGCGGATAGAATGTCCGCAAAGAGACTCTATAAAACAATAAGGCGCATAACATGAATCTCACGGAAATACTTGCCTTGTCCTCTGACGGGGACCACGTGTCGAAAAGCTTCTGGAGCTCGGGGTAGTGAGGATGCAGGAACTTGAGAGGTTTAGGAACCGATGTCATGGAAGATGTAGACGTTCTGATGAGCACACGCAGAGTCTCGAGAGCAGGTCTGTACAGCTCAGTGTCGGGTTCCTGATCGAAACATATATGCGAGCACGGGCTACGGAAGGGTAACAGCGTACCTTCAATCTCTCGATCAGCATCTCAAGCTCGGACTTGAGCTGAGCATCCTCTTCTGACTACGGTGTAGACTGTCAGCACTAGGCACGTTGATCACGTCCGTCTGGCTCACCAACTCTTCCTCCTCATCCTTCCTGTCACCATTAAGTTTGGACGCGCCAGATTTCTTCTCTGCAGCTTTCTTCTCTTCCTCTTCTTTTTTCTTCCTGGGGTCTTCAGAGGGGACCCTGATTTCCGCGGTGGGTCGTTGCGCCATGTTGGATGTCACGAAGGGTCTATCGGATGATTGTAGCGGACCAGGACGCGCGTCGCATGCGTTAACCAAAAGCGGTTGTTTGGCAAACCCTTGTGTTCCAAACAACTGCCTGATTGGATATCTTGAAAACTCGCGAACCAAGATCATGGCTGTAGGTTTGTCTGCATTATCATGCATAAATTTTCATTCGAGTTACTCTACAGAGAAGAGGGAGACGTGGTCGTGGAAAGTCTGATCGTAACGCAGCCCGGCCCCCGGCAGAAGAGGACGATGATCGAGGCATGCTCGAACGGGCAGATATGCACAACGAGCGGTTCATCACGTACTACCAGACGCAGAAAATAATACCGGACGATGAATGGGAAGCCTTCGTGGATTCGTTGCGCCGGCCGCTTCCAACCACATTCCGGATAGCCGGTAGTAGACAGTATGGCTTGTTACCATTCACGGAGGAACGACGTCTTCACACCCCGGTTATAGGATAGCCCAGACACTTGGGAATACGATCAAGGATACGTACGTCCCCCTACTGCACAACGTCATATTTGAGGACGAAGTTATCCCCCCTCCCGCTCAAATCCCATGGTGAGCTTCGGTCGTGTATTTGTAGAACTTAAGCATATGAGATATACAGGTACCCCGACGGGCTTGCGTGGCAATTTAATGTGTCCAAAAAGGTTTTGAGGAAATCACCCGAATTCAAGAAGTTCCACTCCTTTTTGGTGCATGAAACCGAAGTGGTCGGTTTCTCTATCGATTGGCTTGACTAGGAATTTATAATTATCAAGGGAAATATATCCCGGCAAGAAGCTGTGAGCATGTTGCCACCGCTCCTCCTCGACGTCCAGCCTCATCACAAGGTCAGTGCAGATTCAAACCACTCTACAGACCTACCGAGCCTTCTCACCATGTATAGGTCATCGATATGTGTGCGGCACCTGGGTCCAAGGTAAATAATCAACAACTCGATTGCCCTGTATATCCTACTTCGATTATAAGACAGCTCAGCTACTCGAAGCATTACACGCAAATGATACCGCCACCGCAACATCAATACCACCCGGCCTCCTCATCGCCAACGACAGCGATTCCAGACGTTCCCACCTTCTCATCCACCAATCCGCCCGTCTCCCAAGCCCTTCCTTCATGGTCACCAATCTGGACGCGTCGATTTATCCCGTCCTTCGATCGACGACGGTCGAAAGACATCGTTCAGTCAAGAAGACACCGAATCAACTCTTGTTCAACCGTATTCTCTGCGACGTACCGTGCAGCGGAGATGGTACGTTGCGAAAGAACATTGGCATTTGGAAGCGCTGGTCACCCTTGGACGGAAACGGTTTGCATGGGTTCGTTCTGCCAAAGACACCCCCACCGAAGACATTTCACCTCTGACGACGTTCTCCAAGGCTCCAAGTTCGTATCCTTCAGCGCGCCATGCGCATGCTCGAGCCGGATGGCCGCATCGTTTACTCCACTTGCTCCTTGAACCCCGTCGAAAACGAAGCTGTCATAGCTGCCGCTCTGAATTCTCACCCGGGTGAAGGATAATTGGAATACTTATGACTTTTTGTTGACCTTTTTTCGTCAACAGAGTTCGAGCTGGTGGACGTATCATCTCAATTGCCCGAGTTGATTCGTCGACCTGGGGTCACCAACTGGTCACCAACCGTCGGCCGTTCCATCGACACATCCCACTCTTCCTGGGCTGCCTACATAGAAACTATTCCCGAAGGCAAGCGCGCCGAGTCAAAAATGCTCGAGACCCACTGGCCACCGAGTAACGTTGACACACTGAACCTCGAGCGCTGGTAGGTGAATGGCAACTCGCTGATCGCGTGTGTGCTGACCGTGGTGTGTTTGTGCGACCCAGTATCCGCATTTACCCGCATATTCAAGACACGGGTGGGTTTTTTGTTGCGGTCTTGGAGCGCAAAGAGAGTCATCTGCCGTCGAAAAGCAAACAAGGAGGGTAAGAGGTTGCCACATCTGCCTCTCTTGCCTGTCCTTATGGATTACAAGGAAACGCGTGGCCGAGGAGATAGACACAGCCATTCCAGAGAGCAAAAAATTCAAACTGGAGACCAGTGTCTCTTCAAACGAGCCTGAAGAAGTGCCAAGTGCGAGCATGTCCTCCGCTGAGCCTACCATCGCCAATATGGAAGACGACACCACTATCATCGAAGGCGAACCAGCGACTGAGCGCTCGCGCGCCACGCCTACCGCCCGCGCGATCAAACCGAGGGTCGCCGATCCCTCCTTCAAAGAAATGCCCTACACCTTTTTAGCGCCTGACGACCCCGCACTCGTGACCTGCATGTAAAACTTCTCCTCTGCCCCCCACCTCTCAAGCAAAATGACACTAACGAACCGCACGGACAGGCAACAACTCCACCTCACCTCCGCCTTCCCCTCCACAAACGTCCTCGTCCGCAACCCCGAAGGTGAGGCGGTCCGCTCCTTCTACCTCACCAACGACCTTGTCAAGTCCGTCCTCACGCACAATGACTACACCCGCATGCGCCTCATGACGAGCGGCACCAAGGTCGTCACGAAGCAAGACGCCGGCCGGGGCATGGACGCCCACTTTCGCATCCTCGGCGAAGGCCTCCCGGTCGTGTTGCCATACATCGACCCCGCGACGATCATGGCAGCCAACGTCGCGACACTGCGGGCGCTGTTGCAGACGTATTATCCGCTGTGTGCATCTTTTCAGGACCCATTCAAGTCAGCGATCGAGGCGCGAGGTGAACGCGTTTATGATGTGGGCACCGAATAGGAACGCTGAGCGCCGCATTTCTCAGGTTCTGGAAGTCACGTCGTGCGCTTTTCTATGTCGCAGTCTGCCGATACGACGTGAGCAATCATTGGCTGTCTCTGAAGGCGCTGACGGGCGTACTGATGCGCACGCCCTCTTTTGGCAGCCTTTCGCGCGACCTCGTGTTGCCACTCTGGAAATCAAACGTCTCTGTCGCCCTCATGATCGACAAAAAAGCAAAAAGGTATGTATTCGTTCCATTGCGGACCCTTCCTTCTGCGCATGGCTCACCTGGGTGTCACAAAGTGCGCTCAGCCTACGCCTCTTTGGGGAGGATGTGACATTCGCTGCCCGCGAAGCTGGCAAAAAGAAAAGGTTGGCAGCCTCAGCGAGTCAACCTGACGAGCCTGAGCCAGAGCCAAAACACGGCGACAAGGATGGAGATGCGGAGGAAGACGAAACCGATGACATGGATGCAGGAGAGGGAGAACAATAGCGGATTGGTGTGTAGGTACGTATTAGACAGCAACTATGTACGCAGCAAGAAGTCCTAAAACAAACCCGAGAAACTGAGAGTGCACCATAAAGCGAGACGTTCACAACGAGGATATCATCGACTGTACCCAGGCATTGCCCTCTATGCGAGGTCGGAATGCCTCGACACATCGACGGAGTTCGTCCACTTGTGCGTCGGCGGAGACATCTTCCATGTCAACGTCTTCTCCATCCGTGCCCGAGGTCGACTCTGACCACATTCGGAGGAGTTCTTCAACAATCTGGGTGCCTTCCTCCATCGCCTCGTCCGAGTGCTGGGGCTCGGAATGTTGGCCGACCGCAAAGTCCTCCAACTCGTCTGCCTTGCGCTTCGCCAGCTGCAACGCGCATGTCACGATACATTCCACAAATACAAACAAAAACGCACCTTGACGACGTTTTCCGGGAAGTTTGCCAGCTGGGCGACATGGATACCAAAACTTTGGTCGGAGACGCCTGACATCCCCAGTCAGTATTATGCAGGCACGACAACCGATGGACCGAGTGCGCACCGGGCTGGACCTTGTACAGGAGCGTGATGTCCCGTTCTTGCGACCCTTCTTCTTTTCCGACGTGTGCAACAACGTGCAAATTCTTCACATGTGCGATTTCTTGGTCGAGTGCTGTGAGCTCATGAAAGTGGGTTGCAAAGAGGCAGAAGGCCCGGATGTCGGATGCGATGTGTCTAGTGAGGAGTAGTGTTTGAGCATGTCGCAAGAAATTAAGATAGGAGGCACGTACTCTGAGATTGCCCACGCGAGCCCGAAACCATCATAGGTCGAAGTCCCTTTGATTTGATTATCAGTGCCCAGGAACCCTGCCAGAGATGTGCAGCATTCGCACCTCTTCCAAGTTCGTCAATGATAATCAAGGAATCCTTTGACGCGGACTGCGGCAAGTCAATCCTCGAAAAGTGGTTATTGAAGATAACAACCTACCCTAAGAATCGATGCGGTTTCGAGCATCTCAGCCATAAACGTTGACACGCCTTTGAGCTGTGAGTCGCCCGCGCCGACACGGCACAAGATGGAGTCGAATACAGGAAGAGTAGCCGAGACACAGGGGACAAAACATCCGGTCTGGGCCATAAGAGCTATCACGCCAACCTAGAAGCCACTCAGTTCACATGAGCTTAGTGTTCTGAGGACATCAACATCACCTGTCGGATGTATGTGCTCTTCCCACCCATATTAGGTCCCGCTATAATGACAATTGGGACGATCAGCAGCGCTCATGAACAAAGGGATGGGCCATACTAATGATCTGGAACTCCCCCTCTCCTTTGACCATTTCAACGTCATTAGGTATGAAACTAATTTCGTCTTGAACCTCGAGACAAGGATGTCGTGCAGCTTTCAGCACGAGGCTGCTCTCGCCTTCATATCGCGGTCCTTGTCAGCTACCAGACAAATGAATAATCAGCTCCTTACCCTTCTCAGAGACGTTAGGTTTGACATATGGTTCTGGGGCGTTTACCGAAACGTGTGCAAAGCTACGAGGACAAAAAGGTTAGGGTAAATCAGAGAAGAATGCTGGGAACGAACCTAACAATCACATCAAGATGGGCAAGGACATGATCCAGTTTCTCCAGAACAGGAGTATATGTTGCTATACGACCTGTTGGCCACGCCGCTATTTAAGATGTTTGGTACTCACAGGCGATGTTTACAATTTCTTTCACAAGCCCTGACTGGGTGCGCTGATACTCCTCATTCGTCTCCTGATAGTCAGTCGCAAGACTCTTCAATGTCTTGGTCGTAAAGTATACGCCTGATTTGATGGTTCCGAGTTCGATATATTTCTTGTTTTTGGCAATAGCTTTTGCATCCTAACTCGCGAAGTAAGAGATGATAACATGGACACGATCAATACACAACGCAGGAAGCAACATACATTCTTGGTCAACCTGAAGCAATAACCATAAGTCGCAGAATTTTCCAAGTGCAGTTTCTTGTCAAGCTCGAGTCCAAGATCCCTACCAACAGCGCGGTGCTCGACGTCCAGTCCGTCCCTCGCCTGGTTGATATTTCGCAAGATTAGCCTTTTGATTCTACACTGAACTCCCAGATAGCCCACCTCCATCAGTTTGGCGGCCAACCTTTGCAAGCCCTCATCATATTCCGGTTTGATAGTGTACGTATGCGTGTCAAGCGAAGCAAGGTCGAGGGTGGTCTCCACCATATCAGAGTACTTGGAGAGATTATCAGAGAACGTCTGTAGACGAAGTTGAGAATCAGTGTGGTCTAACTGCGACAGGGGGTAAAGATCAGGGGACGTACCCTAAAAGGGCTTAGATATGCCTCTTCTACAAGTTTTCTGTGTGCTTCGCGTTCGTACTGGATATCCTGGAGGGTCTCAAGGAGGCCTGGCATCTGTTATTATCAGGCATTGAAGAACAAACACATGGTCGTGCATGTTACCTTCAATACCACCTGGTATACGCGGACGACGTCTTCGAGAGAAGCGACACCTTTCTTGAACCGTTTGCTCAGCCGATGAAGATCGGGCATTAGTTTGAGATAGTCATCCTGTCATCAATCCATTGCGAGTGGTAAGGCTGAAACTGTCGGCCGGACTACAAATGATGTCCATTACCTGTAGGGTACGTCTTGTTGATGAATCATCTACAAAGGTTTCAACCAAATCTTGTCGTTTCCCTGCGGGGAAAAACACGATTCAGCACGGGAAAAGAGTGTCGGCAAAGTCTGACTCACGTATCTCGTGCAAGTTGACAAGAGGTTGCTTCAGCCAAGTTGCAAGCAATCTGGTTCCTTGCGCAGTCTTGCATTTGTTGAGAAGGCCCAACAGTGTGGATGACTTGTTGAGACTACCCTGCCAATGGGTGAGTTCATGATGAGGTAAGAGGTCAGTATTGATGAGACAAACCCCTCCTTCCAAATCGACCAACGCTAGCGCCCTCACGGAACTGGCGTCCAAACGCATATATTGAGCGAGATCGTGGGTTTTCAGCCTGTACGCGCCGTGATTCGCAGGATCTGAAAGGAGAGAAAGGTATATGGCGAGCGCAGACAGAGCGCCCGGTGCGGGAACAGCTGTTTGCAAATGGAAACATGAGCATGAGGGCCACCCAGGGAAGAGGGGGACGTACTGCTGGAGCCTGGTGCATCTTCTGCTTCCTCGGATCCGGTCAACTTTTTGATGTCTTCCAAGATATTTTTGGTGGTAAACTCGCCTGTGTATGCGTGAGTTAGAGGAACGAGAGGTGGGAGACAAGTGCGTACTAGGTTTTCGTTCTGTGACGACGACACCACATCGCTCGAGGACTGCTTTGAGCTTGCTGAGGTCAAAATCACGGTCGGTGGTGCCAGATGCAGTGCCTGCAGGAATGATGGCTTCCTTGGCGGAGAGCTGGATGATGAGAGACTGTACGACGAGTCAGAATGAATTGCGCTGTGTAGACGAGCGCGCACTTCTGTGTTTGAAAAGAGGTCATTGTCTACGAATTCGGATGCGCCGATTTCGCGGACGCTCGTGTCGACGTAGGCGATGCTCATGTTCTTTGTCTTTGCCTTTTCACCGCTGGCTGCCGAGGCGATTTTAATGGCCATGACAATGGGCGCAGAAAGGACGTCCGAGTTTGCAAAGAGGAGGTCCTCGACTGGCTGGAGGTTCCCTGGCGACGCCTAGGGGACGTGTCAGCGCGCGGGGAAGAGGTGTCGCGTCACTTGCCTCTTTCTGCAACACGAATTTCGCGGCCTTGCGCCCCTGACCTGGTGCGGGGACCCAGATCTCGACGCGGAGCTGCTTGGCGGTCAATGCCTCGCGCAAGAACGCGTGGCCGAGGGTGTAGTTGAGCGTGACGCTTGGGAGTCCGGCTGTCTTGCCACCTGCGCCGAGATACTTGACGACCGAGTTGGTGCGAAAGACGTGCGCCGCGACGTAGAGCGCGTCCGGCCCGTGCACGGAGTAAAAGTCGCTGCGGTCAAAGAGCCGGACGACGCCATCGTCCGAGGGGGACCGTTTGGGGAGCCTCGAGAAGAAGGCGACGAAGCCGGGGTCGGACGTGTGCGCGAGGTCGTGCTCGGTCGCGTCTTTTTCTTTTCCGTACATGACCGACATGTCGACGCGGTGTGACTGTCACACTCTGTCACACTCTCTGCCATGGTCGAGCTGGTCGATGCCCCGGTCAGCGTCGCGGCCGTCCGCGTGCACGGCGCGAACAACACAACCCGCGCGTTCCTCGACTGGCTCATCGCCCCCCACCTCGTCGCCGAGCCCCGCCCCACCTTCCGCAACGTGCTCGACACCACCACCGCCATCTCGCGCGCGCTGTCTGCGACCGGCCTCTTCCGCTCGCACTCCGTCCGCATACAGCCGGCCGAAAACGGATCCGACGCCCACGTCGACCTCGTCTACCACGTGCACGAGCGCGGCAGGTTCTTTGTGAAGACGTCCACAGAGCTCGGCGACGCCGAGGGCAGCGCGGCAAGTGTCTGTCCCCTTCTCTCTCCGCCCGCTCACCCCTCCTAGTCGCTCGAGGGCCGTCTCACAAACCTCTTTGGCCATGCCGATGTCCTCTCCCTCAACGCGTCCCTCGGGACCAAGACCAAGCGCGCATTCGACGCGTCCTTGTCGCTCCCCGTCACCCCCGCCATGTCCTCCCACGCCTTCTTCAGCCTCGTCGGAA
>JBBPNQ010000316.1:0-20618 GCA_038090975.1 Boletellus pseudochrysenteroides
TGATGTCACTATGACATCATACCTCACTCTTTTAATCTCTGTCACTTCTCTTCCATTCCACACAGCCACATTAATCTCTGCTGCAGTTTAGAACATTCTAGCCTATATGCACATGGACCATGTAGTCAATATGTACAAACACCTGTATCCTATATAAACCTGAATGACATCACCCCAAGAACTCTAGTCAAGCTCTTGTGGGACTCCCTGCTAGAATCCCTTGTCCCATTCCTCTACAAGTGCTATTGTTGGTGACCCTAGTCCTGTATAGGATTGGCAGTTGCTTACAAATACCATGATTCACCAGTAATTGGTCATGCTAGAAATGAAAGACCCTGGAGCATATTTGATGATACTATATATGGCCAGGAATGACCAAACAAATTGAAGAGTACATGGCATGGTGTGACCACTGCACTAGAATGAAACCTTCAAACAAGGCACTCTCAGGTCTACTACAACCCCTTCCCATACCCCAGGGTCCATGGGAAGACATATCAGCAGACTTTATCATGAACTTTCCTACCATGGACAGTAAGGACTCCATTCTTGTTGTGGTAGACCAGTTCTCCAAATCAGTCAAAATCATACCCACAACCAGGACAGTCATGGCCCTGAAAATGGCCCAATTATATAGGGACCATGTGTAGAAGCATCATGGACTCTCTAAATCCATTGTCTCAGATTGCAACCTGCAGTTTACTGCTTCTGTAATGAAAGAACTTGCACAGGTCCTCAAGATAGACCTGAAAATGTCCACTGCATATCACCCACAAACAGACAGACAAACTGAGTGCATGAATCAGGAGATCTCAACCTTTTTCCACCTTTTCTGCACCAAATAACAAAATGACTGGCCACAGTGGTTTGCCCTGGCCCAGTTTACAATAAATAACTGAGTAGCATCAGCTACTAATGTCTCCCCCTTTTCCCTTACCCATTCCTACACTCCCTGAATGGGTATTGAACCAACCAATGGCCTGCCAATAACTTTGCAGCTGACTTTCCCACGGCCTTTGATCAGGCCAAAAAATCCATGAAAAAGGCACAAGATGCCATGAAAATACAAGCTGACAAACAATAATCAACATCACATGACTTCTCTGTTGGCCAGCAGGTCTGGCTCTCAATATCTAATTTAAGACTTCTCCATGCTTCTAAGAAGCTTATGGAAAGGTGGCTGGGCCCCTACATTATCACAGACCTTGTCAGACATATTGTAGTCAGGCTTCACCTACTGTCATCTATGAAAATCCATCCTGTCATTAATATTTCATGCATCAAACCATATTGGGAAATATTGCCAGGTCAACCCTTACATGCCCCTGGTCCCCTTGTCATCACTGATGAAGGAGATATGGAATATAAAGTCGATTATTTAGTGGACTCGCACTTTAAACAAAATAAGGTGGGGTTTGTGGTCCACTAGAAGGGGTATGACAACTCTGACCATATGTGGGAACTGGAATCTAACTTATCCCACACCAAAGAAGCCATCACAGACTTCTACTGTTCTTACCCCTCCACTCCATGGTGCCTACAAATGATGACCACTATCTTTTCCTCCCTTTTTTTCCCACTATGAACCAATGCCTGTGGAATGAGATGTCTTCTCTTGCCTGGAAGTCAAGTTTTAGATGGGGGGTGATGTTATGAACACACCTTTAGCCCCTATCATAACCTTCATGGACATCCTATCTCTCCCCTATCTTATCTTTGGACTTAGAACTTTTCTCAAGAACAAACTATCACATGACCAGTCATGTGACTTGGTCTAGGCCTATGATGTCACTATGACATCATCCCACATTCCTTTAATCTCTGTCACTTCTCTTCCATTCCATTACTTAACTCACAGCCTCATTAATCTCTGCTGTAGTCTAGAATGTTCTAGCCCACATGTGCATGGACCAGTAGCCACATATGTACAAACACCTGTATAGTATAAGTACTTGAATCCCATCACCCCAAGAACTCTAGTCAAGTTCTTGTGGGACTTTCCCCTAGTTCACTTGCCCATTTCTCTCACAAGCTCTTGTCAGTGATCCTGATCCTGTAGTGGACTAGTGGTTGCTTACATAGTCTAGAACATTCTAGCCTGTGTGCACACAGACCAAGTAGTCAATAGGTACAAACACCTGTATAGTATATAGACCTGAATCCCATCACCCCAAGAACTCCAGGCAAGTTCTTGTGGGACTTTCTGCTAGACTACTTCCCTCCTTTCTCTACAAGTTCGAATGTCAGTGGCCCTGGTCCTGTATAGGATTAGTGGTCACCTACATAGAACTTGACTTCTGTTGACCACCATCACTGATGCCCCTCTTCACTCTACACCTTCATCTTTGCCCACACCTCCCAGTGGTAAGGGAAACTCATAGCCAGCCCTAAGACTTAATGAGAAATACTATACTCCACCCTTCTCCCTTTTTACATATACCTCAGCCCTACAGCCATGCAGGTGGGACAACTTTAGGACTACCACAAAGGGTCTCCTTGAGAGGAGTTAAAGTGGCTGATCCCTGCCCTCTACAATAGTTCTTCTTCTTTTGGGAATATGTTCCTGTGTCCATGTGAGGCACCTTTTCTCTATACAAGTAGTCAGTAACACACCTTCAGATCAGTGCAAGAGTGGTATTGTGCCTGCCAATCACAAACACTACATACACATCCAAGTTGGGAGGGTCTATTGACCTGATTGGATCTTTGCTGGTGTGATTTTGATCCTTGTGAAGTATGATACACTACAGATGATACCATTCTTCAAACAAGAATCCTCCCCTGTTCCCCCACTCACCAAATATGATCTGAACAATGCAGTTCTGATCAAAATCAAACAAGAAGACTTCCCACTTCACTTCTTTGACTTCCTATGTGCTGGTTTCTGACACATTGGCAACACCCCACCCCCAGACAAGCTGTACTCCCACTGACAAGAGTACATAGATTTTTACCACAGAAATCAAGCAATGCAACACATCCCAGGAAGGGCACAAGAAATCCCTAACTGGCTAAGAGAAGAGCTGGTACTGATACCAGCACCAATCCAAAACAACACACTCATCCAACTCTCCCCCATCCCCAAGCAACATCTCAGACCTAGACTCAGAAGACAGCTTCCTCCCCCCAATGCATGAATGGATCCAGAACCAACTTATACTGGATTTGCAGGAATGAGTGGGCAGCCCACACAGCAGCCACAAGGAGCTCCACCTGTCCTTGATGTCACTGGCTTGCTGGCAACCATTAATTCACTTCAGGCCCAGCTGATGGCCCTCTAATCTCAACAACAACCCCAAGTGGTAGTCATGGCTACTGTCAGGATCTGGAATTTCAGAGTTTTGGAGTTCAGTGGAGTTCAGCCTAACAGAACCAGAAGCTCAGTCACTGCCAAAGGTGGGTGAAACAACTGATGTATTTACCTAGTGGAACCAGAAACTACAGTACATGAGTTGAGAGGTAAACATTAAGTAAAGGGCAACTCACCTCAGTTGCTGCCAAAGGTGGGTGAAACAACTGAGGTGTTCATGGCTAAAGTAGGGGTCTAAATACTATATGGTGGAGGCACACTTGTACCTCAATATGCACCACACAAAATGGAGCCAAAGTAAGTAAGGTAATGTGAGCATAAGAGAGATTACTGAGTAGCAGCATTGTGTCACATAGGAACTCCTTACTCCAGAACCCCTTACTCAGGAGTTAGGACTCAGGTGTTAGGAGTTAGGAGTTAGGAGTTAGGAGTTACCACCAATGGTCTCTGAAGTCCAGGAGTTTGTTCAGGAGTTTGGTGGTACTTTGTCAGCTACCATCTCAAAAAAGGTAGAAAGAGTCCCTGACCCTGGGAAGTTCAATGGGTCCTACCAGGAATTTGAATTCTGGTGGTTAAACTTATGTCTCTACATGGACACCAATACCAAGGTGTTCAAAACCAACAAGGACTGGGCAATCATGGTATTCACATGGATTGGACCAAAATTGGGGGAAGCTGATAAAAACCATGCAGGTCAATGGGCTCCTGTACAAATCAAGCAATATCTAGGAGGATCCCTGCATGAGTGGCCTGACAACATTGAGCTCACCACCATCCTTAAAGAGTGGTTTATGACCACAAATGAAGCAGATCTGGCCAAGCAAAGGCTGAAGCATTGCCTCATGAGGGGCAACAAAAAGGTACAAACTTTCATCATGTGCTGGCCTGCATGCTACCAAGAAGCCGGAATCTTGGACTCAGAAGGGGACCAACTTCTTGAAAGAAACACTGCAGAACCAATCATGCAGCAAATATATTTAAACAATGATCAGCAGACCACTGTAGCTGATTATGTGGACAAGATTACTCAGATCAGAAACTCCATGGAAGCATTTAAGCTCTCCTGTTCTCACTTTGCTCCCACCTTCAGGGACACCCCCTTTGGGCTTAAGGACCTTCAGAGGGAGAGGGGGCCAATGGACATATCTGCAGTGGGCTGCAGTAAGCCCAAGTGCTTCAATTGTGGCAAAGAAGGCCACCAAGCTAAAAGGGATGGCAGGTGGGCCTTCCCAAGCCCACAAAAAGAATGCACTGAATGTTACTTCCTTGGGGGAGGGCATACTAGAAGGTGCTCAAAGTATACTGTGGTATGATCTGAGGAGGAGGCAGCAGAACCTCTGTCTCCAACAAGTGACCTGAGCCCACCAAGTAATCTTGAACCTTCTCAACTCATACAAGGAATGAACTTCAACAAGGTGAAAGCATATTTCTACAATATGCAAATTAATGAGATGAAGCCATTGGAAAAAGGATTTGGAGTCTGATCAAACCAGGTGATTGGGCTCCTACAGGACAAACATCTCCAGTATGTAATAT
Source organism: Boletellus pseudochrysenteroides (assembly GCA_038090975.1). Taxonomy (NCBI): domain Eukaryota; kingdom Fungi; phylum Basidiomycota; class Agaricomycetes; order Boletales; family Boletaceae; genus Boletellus; species Boletellus pseudochrysenteroides. Next base: position 4,847 of record JBBPNQ010000316.1, read on the forward strand.
GGACATAATAGAACAAAGAATGTGTAGTTCTAGTAGTTGTTCTGCTGCTCTAAGTGCAAAAGATACTAGAAAAGGACAAAATAGTACGAGTAGTTTTACCACCACTCAGACCGGATCCCTAGACAGGCTTGCTGCATGGGAATGCAGGCTTAATTCAGTCCTCACCAATGAAAATGTTATAGAAAAACCCTGGAACAGATCTGTATAAGGTCCTTTAACATCAAAAACAAAGTTTTGGTGGACATAAATGCATGTGCTGCCACCAATAAGGAAAGGAGAATACCCTGTAAAGCTCTGCTAGACAGTGGGGCTAATGGGGTCTTTGTTAACCAAGAATGGGTGAAGAAAAGAATACTGCCCATTACCAAGATTGAACACCCTTTACATGTATACAACATGGATGGCACCCAGAACTCTGCCAGAACCATTACCCATAAGGCAGAACTAATCATTGAGTACCAAGGACATCAGGAGCATGTGATTGCTGAAGTCACTAATCTAGTGTTACGAACGCACTCTCTGAGCCCCTATCGTAACCTTCACGGACATCTTATCAACGACATATTTTATCTTTTGGACTTAGACACTTTTTCGACGACTATCACGTGACGGGTCACGTGACCTGGTCCAGGCCTGTGATGTCACTATGACATCACACCTCACTCTTTTCATCTCTGCTCCCTTCTCTTCCATTCTACATAGCCTCGCGCAGCCACATTAATCTCCGCTATAGTCTAGAACGTTCTAGCCTACACGCGCACGGACCATTAGCACAACATGTACAAATACCAATGTAGTATATAGTCTTGCAATCCGACGCCCCAAGAACTCTAGTCAAGTTCTTGTGGGAATTCCCCCTTGATCCACTTGTCCCACTTTCCTCCAAGTCTATCGTCGGTGGCCCTAGTCCTGTACAGGATTAAGCGGTCGCTTACATCTAGGATGGAATGACTTAATTCCGGGACATACGTGGCTACAAAAGCACAATCCTGAGATAGACTGGACAAGTGGCATGGTAAAAATGATCCGGTGCCCAAAAATGTGTTACCTCCTCTTTGACAGAGCTACATTTTTACAGTCTCTTGAAGAGCAGGAGCTCAATAATGCTCCTAACACCTATGCAAAGATCAAGGCACTAGAAAAGGAGAAGCCTGTGGATCTGCCCCTGGAAGAACAAATCTCTAAGGAATACCACAAGTTCCTTGACATCTTCTTCAAAAAGATCTCAGAATGCCTCCCTTTGAGGAAGCCCTGGAACCATGTGATAGATCTAAAAGAAGGATTTCTACCCAAGAAAGGACAGATCTTCCCATTATCTGTGGAAGAACAAAAGGAAGTGTTGGACTTTGTCAATGAGCAACTCTGAAAGGGGTATATCTGACCCTCCAAATCTCCCCAAATGTCACCAGTCTTCTTTGTGCCCAAGAAGGATGGCAAAAAGTGAATGGTCCAAGACTACCATTACCTCAATGAATGGATGGTGAAAAACAACTACCCCCTACCTCTGACCCCCCAACCAGTTGACAAAGTCAAAGGGTCCAGCTGGTTTACAAAAATAGATCTAAGATAGGGTTACAATAATATCAGGGTCAAGGAAGAGGATGAATGGAAAGGGGCCTTTGTTTGCCACTGAGGAAGTTTTGAGCCCACTGTCATGTTTTTTGGGCAGTGCAATTCACCTGCCACATTTCAAACAATAATGAATGAGATATTTGCTGATATGGACAGATGTGTCATCATCTACATAGATGATCTCATGATCTTCACAAATGGAACCTGGGGAGAACATGCTGAAGTTGTAAAAGAAGTGCTATGTCACCTACAGGAGAATGACCTGTTTGCCAAACCAGAAAAGTGCTCCTTCTTCATAAAAGAAGTCAAGTTCCTGGGAATGATTGTATCCCAAGAAGGAATTACAGTAAGATGGAGCAAGATAAGGTTAAGGCAATAACCAAATGGCCAATGCCACATAACATCTGGGGAGTCTGCAGCTTCCTTAGCCTGGCCAACTTCTACCAATGGTTTATCAAGGACTTCTCCTGATTAAGTCGCCCTCTCAATAACTGCACAAAGAAGGACCAATCATGGATGTGGTCTGAAAGGGAAAATACCACCTTTGAGCATCTCAAGGAATGGTTCACCATGGCACTGGTACTCATGTACCCAGACAATGACCAACACTTCTGCCTGGAAACTGATGTCTCAGACTTTGCTACAGGGACCATACTATCGATAGAAAGGGATGGAAGGTGACATCTGGTAGCCTTCTCTTCCCATGCCATGACACTGGAACAGCAAAATTACCTCATTGCGGACAAGGAGATGTTGGCAATCATCTTAGCACTTAAGCAGTGGTGCCACTACCTCGAAGGGGCCAAGTTCCAATTTGAAATCTGATGGATCACGTCAATCTCCAGTATTTCATGATAAAGCAAGATCTAAATCAGAGGCAGGCCCAATGGGCCCAATATCTGTCTTAATTTAATTACCTCTTAGTAAAGAAGCCCAGTACCTCTATGGGAAAGGCCAATGCACTCTCCTGCTGAGGGGACCACACTATCAGCATCGAGCAAGGCAATGCTCAGGTTCAGATTCTTCCAGCCAAAAGAATCCAAGATATCAATGTCACTTGCCTCCACAGAGCTGAGGAACAAATATTACAACAGGTAAGGAAAGCCCAACAGGAAAATCTGTCCCATGGAATGATGCCCAATAAGGAAGGCCTAAAATGCAAAGAAAACAAGATCATGGTACCTGATGTCAACACATTATGTCAGGATATAATAACCCAATACCATGATTCACTGGTAATTGTTCATGCCAGAAATGAAAAGACCCTGGAGCACATTTGATGATACTACATATGGCCAGGAATGACCAAACAAATTGAAGAGTACATGGCATGGTGTGACCACTGCACTAGAATGAAACCTTCAAACAAGACACTCCCAGGTCTACTACAACCCCTTCCCATACTCCAGGGTCCATGGGAAGACATATCAGCAGACTTCATCATGGACTTTCCCACCATGGATGGTAAGGACTCCATACTTGTCACTTGTCCCAGATGACCTAGAGCAAAAACAAGACAAGATCCTGGTACCCAATGTCAGAACCCTCTGGCAAGATATAATAACACAGTACCATGACTCCCTGGTAATTGGTCATGCTGGTAACAGAAAAACTCTGGAGCATGTGTGATGATACTACATGTGGCCAGAAATAACCAAAAAAATTGAGAAGTAGATGATGTGGTGCAATCATTATGCCCAAATGAAACCCTCAAACAAGGTGCCCCTAGGCTTGCCACAGCCCCTTCCCATACCTCAGGGTCCTCAGGAAGACATATCAGTAGACTTTGTCATGGACTTTCCCACTGTAGACAGCAAGGACACAATACTTGTTATGATCACCACCCAAAAGACCCTATTTTTCCTTGCATTCCTAATGCCTAGATGACACTTACAAGACATGTCCCTCACTTGTCACTTCATGCTCTTTTTCATGTCACATGACCTATCACATGACCTATCACATGACACATCACATGATCTATGTCCAGACCCACATCACATGATTCAGTCAAGACTATGACATCATTATGACATCACACCTCATGGTATGCCTCATATTATTCATCTCTGTGCTGTGCATGGGTATGCCACTGCCTTCGCCTCATACATCATCTCATGACTCACCTTGTGTCTCCTCATGTCCTATGCCCTTGCTTCTTATGCCACATGCCTTCATTTCTGCCTATCACATGCTCTATTCTTACTCATGGTCGCTTACTGTCATGCACTCCCTTTGGACTCTTACTATATGTAGTACTTGTACTCACACACACTGCTTGGTCTGCATGCTATCCTGTAGAGTATATAAAGGAGACCACCTGCACCTTACAGCTGCAGTCTTGTCCTCTTGGAGAGCCCACCAAAGCTTCTCTAGACTCACTTGTTAGCATTGGTTGTTTCAATACTCATTGTGGTAGATCACTTCTCCAAGTCAGTCAAAATCATTCTCATGACCAAAACAGTCACAGCCCTGGGAACAACCCAGCTATATAGGGACCACATGTGGAAACATCATGGACTCTCTAAATCCACCATTTCAGATTGAGGCCTGCAGTTCACTGCTTCTATCATGAAAGAACTTGCAAAGGTCCTAAAAATAGACCTAAAATTGTCAACTGCATATCACCCCCAAACAGATGTACAAACTGAGCACATGAACTGAGAGATCTCCACCTATCTCTGACTCTTCTGCACAGAAAGACAAGAGGATTGGCCACAGTGGCTTGCCCTGGCCCAATTTGCAATCAATAATCAGGTGGCCTCAGCCACCAATGCATCTCCACTCTCCCTTACCCATTCATACACCCTCCAAATGGGTATTGAACTGACAAAAGGAAAAGCACCAGCCACTAACAACTTTACAACCAATTTCTCCATGGCCTTTGACCAGACCAAAACATCTATGAAAAAGGCACAGGATGCCATGAAATTGCAAGCCAACAAACACTGTTTGACTTCTCATGACTTCTCTGTTGGTCAGCAGGTCTGGCTCTCTACATCTAACTTAAGGCTTCCCCACACTTCTAAGAAGCTCATGGAAAGATGGCTGGGCCCCTATGTCATCACAGACCTTATCAGGAGCAACATGGTTAAACTCCAGTTACCTTCTTCTATGAAGATTCATCCCATAATTAACATTTCACACATCAAACCTTATCAGGAGACACTGCTGGGACAACCCCTTGTTGCCCCTAGACCACTTGTTGTTACTGACAAAGGAGATACTGAGTTTGAAGTTGAATACTGTATCTAGTGGATTCTGGCCTTAAATGCAATAAGGTACAATTTTTGGTCCACTGGAAGGGGTACAACAACTCCAACCACACATGGGAACCTGAATCTAATTTACATATCTCATGCAAAAAAAGCAATCATGGACTTCTACCACACTCATCCCTCCACTCTGCAGCATTTATGCATGGTGACCACTGCTTTCACCTCCCTTTTCTCACATTATGAACCTATGCCCACTGAACATGATGTCTTTTCTCACCTGGAAGTTGAGTCTTAGATGGGGGGTGGTGTTACAAACACACCTTTAACCTCTATCATAACCATCGTGGACACCTATCTTTTCCCATCTTTGGACTTAAACACTTTCTTCAATGAACTATCACATGACCAGTCACATGACCTGGTCTAGGTCTATGATGTCACTATGACATTATGCCTCACTCCTTTAATTCCCATCACTTCTCTTCCATTCCATTACACACAGCCCCATTTAATCTCCACTGTAGTCTAGAACATCCTAGCCTGTGCATGCATGGACCAAGTAGTCAATAGATACAAACACCTGTATAGTATATAGACCTGAATCCTATTTCCCCAAGAACTTCAGCCAAGTTCTTGTGGGACTTTCCACTAGACTACTTCTCTCCTTTCTCTACAAGTTCGAATGTCAGTGGCCCTGGTCCTGTATAGGATTAGCAGTTGCTTACACCCACTTTTCTTCCAATCATCTTTGCCCATGCCTCCCAGTGGTAAGGGAAACATATAGCCAGCCCTGAGGCTTAATAGGAACTACAGTACAATATATACCCTCTCCAAACATCTTACATATACCTCAGCCCTATAGCTGTGCAGGTGCAAAGTTTTAGGCTTAGCACAAAGGATCTCCTCAAGAGGAGTTAAAGTGGCTGATCTCTGCCCTATACCTTAGTTCACTTTCTTCTGGAACTTGTTCCATGTCCTCATGAGCTGCATTTTCTCCATACACATAGTACAAAACCTAGTAGTTGGCACAAGAGTGGTCCTGTGCCCACTGACTGCTATGTATGTTACCATAAATATCCAAGTTGGGAAGGTCACTGACCTGATTGGATCCTTGCAAAGTACTATATTATGGATGATCCCCTTCTTCAAATAAAATTCCTCTCCTCCCTCTCCTCTTGCTGAATATGACCCAAATGATGTGGCCCCAATAAAAATTGAACAAGAACATTTCCCCCTCAAATTCTTTAACTTCTTATGAGCTGGATTTAGAAACATTGGCAACACCCCAACACCAGATAAACTCTACACTTATCAGCAGAAGTATCTAGATAACAATCCACAACCAAATAGGCAACAGCCTCTTTCCCCTCTAAGAAACAACATTGTTCCTGAGCTTACCCCTGTCCCTGAGCACCACCTCAGAAATCAGTGAAGACAGCTTTGCCCAAGGAAACCCAAGAATGGACCTAGACCTGACCTATACTGGGTTCACTGGAATAAGTGTGCTGCCTGTGCAGCTGCCACAAGGAGTAGTGCCTGGTCTCAATGTTGCCACACCGCTTGCCATGATTAACTCCCTACAGGCCCAGCTGACAGCCTTACAGAATAAGCAATCCCAATCAGTAGTCACAACTACCATATCCAAGAAAGTCAAGAGAGTCCCAGGCCCAGGGAAGTTTGATGGGTTGTACAGAGAATTTGAGTCCTGATGGCTCAACTTATGCCTTTACATGGATGCCAACACCAAGGCATTCAAACAAACAATGATTGGACCACCGCAGTCTTTACATGCATAGGTCCCAAGTTGAGTGAGGCCAACAAAAATCATGTGGGTCAATGGACTTGCATCCAAATAAAGAAATATCTGGGAGGATCTCTGCATGGCTGGCTGGAAGACAAAGAGCTCGCCACCATGCTCAAGAAGTGGTTCATGACTGCAAACAAGGCTGACTTGGCCAAACAATGATTGAAGTGTTGCCTTATGAGAGGTGACAAAAAGATTCAAACTTTCACCATGTGCTGGCTCATATGCTATCAAGAAGCAGGTGTAACAGACTCAGAAGAAGTTTACCTTCTTGAAAGAAATACTGCCAAACCAATAATGTGGCAGATATACCTAAACAATGGTTGGCAAGAAATGGCCACTGATTACATTAAAAAAATTACCCAAGTCAGGAACGCCATGGAAGCCTTTAAGCTCTCCCAATCTCACCATGCCCCTTCAGGCTTGAGGACCTTTGGAGGTTGTGGTGAACCAGTGGACATCTCTGCAGTTGGCTGCAGTAAGCTAAAATGTTTTAGTTGTGGAAAAGAGGGGCACCAAGCTAAGCAAGATGGCAGATGGTCTTGCCCCTCTCCCCAAAGAGAATGCATCAAGTGCCACTTTCTTGGAGGAGGGCATACTAGACAGTGTTCAAAGTATACTGTGGTACAATTGATGGAAGAGGGAGCAGAACCTCTAACTCCAACAGGTGGCCTGAGCCCACCAAGCAATTCAGGACCTGCTAAACTCATACAAGGAGCGAGTTTTGATGAAATGAAGGCATATTTTTATGATGTGCAGGTCAACAAAATGTGGGTGTTGGGAAAAGAATTCAGAGCTTAGCCAAACTGGCTGGTTGGGCTTCACAAGGACAAATTACCAAAAGATGTAACAAGGACCCAATAGGTAGTTTCAGTAGTCATTTGCAGCTCTAAGCATGAAAGTTACTGAAGAAGAGGAAATGGGAGATGCTAGTAGTCATTCTGCTGCTCTAAGTGTGGAAGATACTAGTTCAGGACAGATTAGCACAAGTAGTACTACCTTCACTGAGACTGGGTCCCTAGACAGGCTTGCTGCACAGGAATGCAGGCTTAATTTGATTATAACAAATAAAAATATTGTGTCCCCCCAAAAAACCCTGGAATGGATCTGTATAAGGTCCTTTAATATCAAGAACAAAGTACTGGTGGACATAAACATGTGTGCCACCACCAACAAGGAAGAAGGAGTACCCTGTAAAGCCCTACTAGACAGTGGAGCTAACAGGGTTTTTATCAACCAAGAATGGGTAAAACTTAAGAAACTACCCACAGCCAAAGTTAAGCATCCACTGCATGTATACAATGTAGACAGGACTCAAAATTCTGCCAGAATCATTATCCACAAGGTGAAATTAACAATAGAATACCAAGGGCATTGGGAATGTGTTACAGCTGAAGTAACCAACCTAGGATGAAATAATTTGATATTTGGACACATGTGGCTTCAGATGCACAACCTGGAAATAGATTGGATGACAGGCATGGTAAAAATGACCAGGTGCCCTAAAACATGTTACCTTCTTTCAGACAGAGCTATGTTCCTATGGTCTCTCGAAGAACAGGAGTTAAGTAACACTCCATATGCCTATGCTAAAATAAAAGCATTAGAAAAGAGCCAACCCATGGATCTACCATTGGAAAAACAAATCCCTAAGGAGTACCACAAATACCTTGATGTCTTTTCAAAGAAGGTCTCAGAATGCCTCCCCTCAAGGAAGCCCTGGGACCACACAATAGACCTCAAGGAAGGTTTCATATCAAAGAAAGGAAGAATTTTCCCACTTTCTGTGGAGGAACAAAAGGAGGTGTTAGATTTCATAGATGAACAATTATGAAAAGGATATATCCAGCCCTCCAATTCATCTCAGATGTCACCAGTCTTCTTTATATTTAAAAAGGATGGCAAGAAGCAAATTGTGCAGGATTACTGTTACCTCAATGAGTGGATGGTTAAAAACAACTATTCTCTACCTTTGATCTCTCAACTGGTTGACAAGGTCAAAGGGTCTAGCTGGTTCACCAAAATAGATCTACAGTGGGGATACAATAACATAAGGGTCAAGGAGGGTGATGAATGGAAGGAAGCTTTCATCTGTCACCAGGGAAGCTTCAAACCCATGGTCATGTTCTTTGAGCAATACAACTCACCCACCATGTTCTAAACCCTAATGAATGAGATATTTTCTGGTATGAGTGGATGTGTCATCATCTATATAGACAATCTCATGATCTTTACTAATGAAACCTGGGAAGAGCATGCCAAAGCTGTGAAGGAAGTATTGTGATGGCTACAAGAAAATGATCTATTCACCAAACCAGAAAAATGCTCCTTCTTTGTGAAAGAAGTTAAATTCCTGGGAATGATCATATCCCAAGATGGAATTAAGATGGAGCAGGACAAAGTCAAGGTGATTACAGAGTGACCTATGCTGCACAATGTCTGAGGAGTATCCAGCTTCCTAGGGCTAGCAAACTTCTACCAATGGTTCATCAAGGATTTCTCTCAATTAAGTCAACCCTTGAATGACCTAACCAAGAAGGATCAACCATGGGTGTGGTCCAACAAGGAAAACATGGCCTTCGAGCACTTTAAGGAACAGTTTGCCACAGCACCAGTATTAGCATACCTGGACAATAATCAACAGTTTTGTCTGGAAACTGACACCTCAGACTTTGCCACTGGCAGTGTATTATCAATTGAAAAGGAAGGAAGGTGGGACCCAGTGACCTTCTCTTCCCATGCTATGACGCTGGAACAATGGAACTACCCCATTGCAGATAAGGAGATGCTGGCAATCATCCTTGCACTAAAGCAATGGTGCCACTACCTCAAAGAGGCTAAGTTCCAATTTGAAATTTGGACAAACCATGTGAATCTCCAATATTTCATGGTCAAACAAGGTCTGAATTGGTGACATGCCAGATGGGCCCAGTACTTGTCCTGATTTAATTATCTCCTAGTAAAGAAACCTGGCTCCTCAATGGGCAAAGTCAATGTACTCTCTCACCAAGAAGACCATGCTATCAGCATTGAGCAAGACAACACACAGGTTCAGATCCTCCCAGCTGAAAGATCCAAGGGGCTAATGTTACATGAGTCCATGGAGGTGAGGAGCATATCCTAAATTGTATAAAGGAAGCCCAGAAGGAAAACCCTTCCCACAGGACAATGCTTTACACTGAGAGCCTAGAGCAAAAGGAAAACAAAATTGTGGTACCAGATGTTGGCACTCTTTAGCAAGAAATAATACTCAGTACCACAATTCTCTGATAGTACTGTAGGTCATGCCAGAAATGAAAAGACCCTGGAACATGTATACTGCTACTATACATGACTGGGAATAACCAAGCAAATTGAGGAGTACATGGCACAATGCAACCAATGTGCTCAGATGAAACCCTTGAACAAGGCACCCCCATGCTTATTACAGCCCCTTTGCATACCTCAGGGTCCATGGGAAGATATCCCAGCAGACTTTGTCACAGACTTTCCCACCATCAACAAAAAAGATTCTATCCTTGTTGCGGTAGACCAGTTCTCCAGATTGGTTGAAATCATTCCCATGACTAAAACAGTCATGGCCTTGGGAATGGCCCAATTATACAGGGATTATGTGTGGAAGCACCACAGACTCCCAAAATCTATTGTCTCAGACTGCAGCCCACAGTTTGCTGCTTCTATAATGAAAGAACTCACAAAGGTCCTCAAAATAGACCTTAAAATATCCACTGCATATCACCCCCAGATGGATGGGCAAAGTGAGTGCATAAACCAGGAGATCCAAACTTATCTCCACCTCTTCTGCACTGAAAGACAAGAAGATTGGCCACAGTGGCTTGCCCTGGCCCAATTTGCCATCAACAATCTGGTAGCCTCAGCTACCAACACTTCATCCTTCACCCTTACCCACTTCTACACTCCTGGATAGGTATTGAACCACCTAAAGGAAAGATGCCAGCCACCTTGATCAGGCTAAAACATCCATGAAAAAGGCACAGGATGCCATGAAACTACAAGCTGACAAACAGCACTCAGGATCTCACAACTTTTCCATTAGCCAGGGAGTCTGGCTCTCAACTTCTAACTTAAGATTTCCTTGCACTTCTAAGAAGCTTATGGAATAGTGGCTGGGCCCATACATTATCACAGACTTAGTTGGGAGCAATGTGGTTGAACTCTAATTGCCTTCTTCCATGAAGATTCATTCTGTAATTAATATTTCTTGCATCAAACCATACCAGAAAACACTGCCAGGCCAGCCATTGCACACCCCTGGTCTACTTGTTATCACAGATGAGGGTGATACTGAGTACAAAGTAGATTACCTGGTGGACTCCACCTTTGATGAAACAGGGTAGAGTTCCTGGTCCATTGGAAGGGGTATGATGACTCTGGCCATATGTGGGAACCAGAATCTAATTTATCTTGATTCAAAGAAGCAATAATGAACTTCTACCATGCTCATCCCTCCACCCCACAATGTTTATATATGATGACTGCTGCTTTTACATCTTTATTCTCTCACTTTAAACCAATGGCCATGGAACATGACATCTTTTCTTGCCTGGAAGTCAAGTCTTAGATGGGGGGTGGTGTTATGAGTGCACTTCTAAACCTCTATCATAACCTTTGCAGACATCTTATCTTCACTCTTATCTTATCTTTTGGACTTGTAGAACTTTTCTTGATGAACTATCACATGACCAGTCATGTGACATGGTCTAGGCCTGTGGTGTCACTATGACATATGCCTCATTCCTTTAATCTCTGTCCCCTCTCTTCCATTACACACAGCCCCATTAATCTCTGCTACAGTCCAGAATGTTCTAGCCTGTATGTGTATGGATCATGTAGTAAATAGATACAAACCTCTGTACAGTATATAAAGCTGAATCCATACACCCCAAGAACTCTAGTCAAGTTCTTGTGGATATTCCTGCCAGTTCACTTCCCTCACTTCCCTCACAAGTTTTTTTGTCAGTGACCCTAGTCCTGTACAGGATCTAGTGGTTGCTTACACCAAGTCAAAGCTTCACACAGAAACACTTGTAGAGTCCAGAGGGCTGATCAAAGAGGGTGACAAAGAGAGTGACAAAGGGTGCTGTGATCATCTGCAGCACAAAGTTTGCCAACTGGCAGGCTCTGCTGAGCAGCATGATCATAAATAGGAAGATGGTAACTTGTTTGATTATATACAATACCCAGGGCTCTGTCTTTAAAAGAATCAGAATAGTCAGGATAGCCAATGAGAATAGAGGCTAATTTTCACCACAAGTGGGTTGGCATGACACTGATCTTTCCTGGGTTCAGGCTATATTTTGGTGTCAGAATCTTGAAGTGTGCATCAGGAAAACCTGAACCTGTTTGATCTATTTAGAGTTGTTTAGTACTGACTTAGATGCCCTTAATTATGTGTAAATAATCAAGTGTCAATTTAAGAACATCTAGTGCATCTGTAAAAACCAGGCTAACTATATAGACCTATGTAGCATATATAGTTTTATAGCAGCTGTAGACTTCCTCCTGCTCTGTAGCAATATATAGCACATCTATATCAGGACATGCAGTACATAAGCTATGTAGCATAACACTATTGCACTGTCCATGAGCAGAATTTTTGCTATGTAGCAAGTATAGGCAACATATAAACTAAATTAACTGAAAAATCTACACATCTAAATCTTCTGTAGACTGATAAGTATGGATAGCATTCACAAAAGCATGGCTAGAAATGGCTTGTTGAGAATGTAGATATTGCATCTACATTAGCCCCTATCAGATCAGATATTTCTTGATATTATTTTATCTTATCTGATCCAGACCTTTAGTCTAGACTTTGGCTGACACTATTCATGTTAGTAATGTTCTAGACTTATGATGTCATACTGATGTCATGATTGCACCATCATGACATCATAGCACACCATACCTAGAGTTCTATCTGCCATTGGCTGTTTACTTAGAACTCTTGTTTAATCTTCTAGAATGTTTTTATCTATGATCACTTTTGTACATAGATACAAACATTATCTTTATGTATATAAGATGATCAGTTTAGTGATCATCTAACCTAATGAGTTATCTTCAATTTGTTCTACCTGAGTCTCTCTCAGAGATCCTCCACTATCACTTGATCTTACCACTTTGTTCATCAACCAGGTGAACATTCCCATCTGAGCTACATTTCTTTGTCCCTTTGCATTTGGGTTATCTCCTGAAAGGTTATGAGCCCTACTTGACCAGCAGAGTTCATCTTTCAAATTTATTGATGCCTCCTATGGTCTTGCATGATGAACAGTGGTATTATCCACTGATCCTTGATATGTTGCTGGTGATCATTCATGTGTTCTCAGTCATCAAGGAAGGTGATATAATTCTTAGAACAGATAATACTGTCATGTTCAACTTTGGAAATGGCAGACTGATCTTCTGGTGTATGCCTACACATACTGCAGTAACTGGCACTGTACTTCATATTGAGCCAAGCCTGTAAATGGGCTGTAGCAGACAGCCAGCTGAGGATGTGCCAAGCTATTAAGATCACTGAGACAAATGGATAGGCCAAGACATACCAGTTGGAAACTGATAGGTTGAGTGAATTAAATATAGGCCATCCCAGTGGTCACCAGTAGCACAATATGCTAATTAGAAAGAACAATCTACACTAGACAGCCCAGTAGACCATAAGTGGAATATATGGATAGGCTGAAAAACAGAGACACTGAATTGACCACTTGGCCAACACCTCAAATAATGGTATGAAGCAATGGGCTGGTGAGATTTCAGTGAAGATACATGGGAGGGCTGAGGTAATGTCTCATGGGAAGGCCTGGTGATGGGCTTCCAACAGGAATAGGTAGGCCAAAGAAAAAGCTGTCAACATACATGTATTGGCCAAGGAAGCAGATACTGACATCTATGGGTAGGCCAGTCAAATGATTACTGATACACATAGATTGGCCAAGAATGTGACTATCAGACTGAATGGATCAGCCTACAGAATGGTTTCTAGGGCTAATGGATGGGTTGAAGAGATATCCACCAAAATGATTAGAGAGGCCAATAACTATAATACAGACAGCAATGGGTGGGCCAGAGGAATTGTTGGCAATGTATGTGGGTGGGCCCAAAAGGTGGTCACAGTATCAATAGTTTGGCTGGCATTACAACTCCTAATATATATATGTCAGCTAACAAAAAAGATACTGATTGAGATATATTAGCCACAGCTAGGGCATGATAACATGAGCCAAGAAAATGACTAGTTAAATTTATTGTCCAAGAAATCCAATGCTGTTAATGATTGATAGGCTGGGAAAACAATTCATTTGTGAAACAGATCAGCCAAGCATTTGACAACCTACTGGATACCTTCACCCATCATGGCAGATTGATGGGGGATTCACCACCACAGAGAATATACTGCCATAGAAAATATACCAGGGCAGAGAATATACTGGGGTGGAGAAAATACTGCCACAGAAAATATACTGCCATGGAAAATATACTGCCATCAAGAATATACCACCATGGAGAATATATCAGTGCAGAAAATATACCACCATAGAGAATATGCTGCTGCAGAGAATATACCAGTGTGGAAAATATACTGACATGGAAGATTCACCAGCATGGAGAAATTACCACCATGGAAAATATGCTACCACAGAGAATATACTGGTGCAGAGGAATCACAGAGATGGAGAATAAAATGCCATGAAAGATTCACTGCTATGGAGAAACCACTGAAACAGAGAATTCACCAAAATTTAGGATTTGCTGACATAGAGTACTTGCCATCATGGAGTACTCCCCATGACAATGATGTACATGCCATAATGCAGAAAAATTGTTCTAGGAGAGTTTGCTGAAACATTTGCTATTTGAAGCTACTCAATCAATTCAGACATTTAGATTTCTACTATATTTACAAGACAACTGATACAACAATACAGAGAAAAATAGTACACAACAGAGACATGATACAATGATGTGTCTATAGTATCACTGCCACCCTCACTCTCCAGATGATATATGTTTGATTCCCCAATCCTGCCACCATCAGACACCATTGTATCAATTTCACAGTTGACCAATGTTGAGGGTGCCAGGACATCACTTACCAATGGTTGTGATAGTGGAGGAGGTGTGGTTGCCAGAATGCCATCAATTGGTGACAAGGCAGTGTTGTTGGGCATAATATGAAGTGCCCTGAATTTCTTCCATGTCTCTGTGAAGCAGTTGAATCCCTTTTGTGAAAGTGTAGCTGCCAGGGTTGGTGGTGGTTCTGGCCACCAAAATCTGGCCACCAGTTGGATGTATACCAGTGGTGTTACTCCAATGGATGACAACCTTACAGACGGTCATCCCAACAGAGCTATTGTGCCAGTGATATTGGGGAGGTGGGGGATTGAAGGGGAGGATGGTAATGCATTGGAAATTCATGACAACAATACAATGGCTGATGGGTAAGCTGGAGATAGGGGTATGACCACCCTGTCATCCCCACTGGTGTGTGACCTGAGTAGAGCCTTGAGGACATGGAGGCAAAGGGTGCTCCTACAGGAGTTCATCAATTGTAGAAAAGGGTGGTGGTGGAGTGGGGGAAGATTTCTGTGGGAGAGTGTCAAAAATGGATAGAAAGCATGCCTAGAAGGGTTGAGGCAGTTATCAAGGCCAAAGGAGCTCATACCAAGTACTAGACAGTTGAATTTTTGTAAAGTCAAAAAACTGTCCACATGACATATCATTTTCAAATGGCTTCTATTCTATCAATTCTCATCCACATCACTTGATTCTTGGACCAATAGAAAGCCAAGTGTACATACATCATTCCATACACTTCTGGTTTAGGGCTAGGGTTAGGGGTTATTATGTTTAGTCATAACTAATGTAAAACATGCAAACATGCGGACAGTTTTTTGAGCCACTGTACCTGCCTACCAGCAGTCAGATATAATATTGAAATGAAATACAATGAAACTTCACCTCTTGCCCTTTTGTAAATCCACCATGGGGTGTGGATAAAAACATCCATACTGGACACATGCACAACCACCAATACCAGTCACTTCCAGCCAGTGCCTATTAGCACCTGCCTGGTTTACAGCATGGTGATTGTTGCAATTGGACCATTGTTGATAAAATAGAGATTTATTATAGTTTGTTTCATTTACTG
>JBBPNQ010000317.1:0-20555 GCA_038090975.1 Boletellus pseudochrysenteroides
GTAGGTTCATATTTATCTTGTGCTGTTCCTTGTTTTAAGGTTCTCTCAGGACGTCAAGCTGGGCCTTAATTGCGTGGGCGGAAGAACCACCACCCTGATGGCACGTTTGCTTGGTGAAAATTCAAATCTCGTATCATACGGAGCCATGTCGAAAGAACCCTTGTCGTTGCCAACGTCACTGTTCATTTTCAGGAACTTGACATGTCACGGATTTTGGCAGACACGGTGGTACGATCAGAAAACCGTTGGCGAACGGGTTCAGATGATGCGCGCTCTCACTGATCTTATACGGGAAGGCAAGGCAAGTCTGATACTCCATTGGTGGGCTACGTTCGTTGGTTAATCATTATATAGCTCGACAGCCCAGAACACGAAGTTCTGGTGATCGGAGGCCAAGAGTCGGATTTGGATGCCAAAGAAAAAATATGCACCGCGATTTCTCGCTTGGCCAGCGGTAAATACGGGAAAAAGGTGCTCCTGAAGGTAGACGACACGCAGTAATCACTTTCTCTTTGGATGTCACGATCGCGATCCAACAAGTGATATTAGACCTAAAACTAATGTCTACAAACAGTGAGAATGGCGAAGCTAGACACTATAAACTCGGTAAAGTTACGCAGGGTTCCTCGATGGACGTGCAAAAATGCCAGTGTTATTTGGTGGAGTGATAATCCCGTGATAGATCTATTTCGCCCTTCAGATGGATGTTCGTGATCTTGACCTGTCTTTGCCGAGGGACAGAGCGTTTCCCCTTTTTCTTGGTAGTAGACGGCGCCTTGGGTATGGGGGTTTCCGCCGCGGTAGCCTGCAACCCCTCTGCGCAGCTACAGGCACCATCCATGTGAGATAAGGATGTACATACCTGAAGCGAGTGCTTTGAGTAAATCAACGTCGTTTGGTACTTTGAGCTGGTGCCACAGATCAAGAAATTCTGAGGTACTGTATTAGCTGATCAATCCATGAATTACTAACGGCTGACCTTTCTCGACCGGATTTCCTCCGCCATCTTCATCGGGCTTTATTTCGTTCCAAAAGACCATTCTCAGCTGTCCATCTTTGACAGTGCGGGTAACGAGCACTTCCCCCTCCTTTTCCAGCTCTTCGATGGCCTGTGGTGCCTCTTTCCAGGACTCCTTCAGCGCGCGGACAGGAATGCCGCCACCTTTGCGAGTCTGGCGCTGAATTTCAGTCAGAAGCGCGGCTTTATTGCGAAAGTTGAAGTCGTGCTTCGGACGATTCAGACCTCTGCGCCGCAGCTACTTAGGAGACCTACGCGGTAGGAGTAAAGATCCGTTTTGGGGTCGTATTGGATGCGGTCATGGGACTTGAATTTCTCAAGGAGGACTACGTCGGTATCGAGAGGTGTGTTGGTCACAATTGCAATGTCCTGTAATCTCATTGGATTTGGAGTGGACTGAATGTGGTGGGGTCAGCCTCGCTGTCACGCAGAGTGATGCCCGAATCACTTTGAGATGGTCGACGGCATAGACCAGCTGGGTATTGACATTGGCTGCGGGCTGGGAGTGCCAGGACGAGTAGTCCTGGCGGTGCAGGATCCGCTTGAATGCGTCGGCGTCCTTGGAGAGGGACGACATGAGAGGTGTGTGGTCTCGCTTACGCAAGCAAAGTTAGGTCGGAGTTCGGTTTTGATGCACAGAATAGTCTTGATCGCGATTGGTATCGCAACCAGTCCCCACCTACCAGTTCATCATGGTGAGCCCGCGTTTGCGACGATGGGCAACCAAGTTCTGAGAGATCTGCAGGCCTCTGGTGTCCAAGTGGCAGACGCATGTGTCAGCACCTTCCAGGAGCTCAAATTGGGCAAGAAGTACAAGTACATCATCTTCAACCTCAGCAGCGACTTTAAGGAGATCGTCGTCGAAAAGACCTCTATAAACTCCGATTACGATGAATTTTTGAAGGACCTGCCAGAGAGCGAGTGTAGGTGGGCGGTCTATGATTTCGCATTCGAGAAGGAAGGAAAGAGGAACAAAATCTGCTTCATCTCCTGGTCAGTTTAATGCAGCCGTTCGCTGGTCCTCATTCATGTTGCTTCAGGTCTCCAGATACCGCCAAGGTCAGACCCAAGATGGTGTTCGCGTCCTCGCGAGATGCTATTAAGCGAAAGCTCGATGGTATCGCGGTGGAGATCCAGGGCACAGACTCTGCTGAAGTCAGCTATGAGACAGGTTTGTCAGCATTATCAAGATGCGTTACTGCATGCTGATTTCAATTCGTGGCAGTTCTAGCCAAAGCTAGATCGGGTGCCCGCTGATTTGGCTGTGTTGTACTTATTCCCGCGACTCCAAACCCGTTTGTTCCTCTGTGAGTATACATGTTAAACCTTGCAATTCATCCCTTTGCCTCTGGATGAATGGCGTTAAATCTCCTACATTTTGCTTGTGTACGTCTTATGGACATTACTAAATAGATCTGAGGTTGGATCGCTGCTTCAGTTGTTGAAGGGTTTTCGTCCTTGCCATCGGTGAGTTTTGCCCATACGACACGCCACCTTGAGCAGGCTATAGCGGAGACGCGACGAAGGGCGGTAGACGTAGTGCACTAGGGTACTCGAATAATTCACAATGGCTTCCGAATTGGGCAGTGCGCCAGGGCACGGCTGCACGCTGTATTTCAGCCTCACACAGCGAGGGTGATCGTCGTGGATTTCGTTCCCATCCACAGTCATCAGCCTTGCTCTCCCCCAGAGAACCCAACGCAGGTTGCAACATTTCCGCACTATGGCGCAGGCCGCAATTACTACTCCCTCCACCGTCCAGTCGCTGTCCCACCCGCGTAGCAGACATGCTTCCAAACACCGTCTCTTCATCGTCGAGCTCTCCCAGGCACTATTTGATTTTGTTATACAGCTCCTCCCTACTGCAGAAGAGATGGCAGTCAAGGAGGACGTCAGGAAACTACTCGAACGCTTAATCCGTACCATAGAACCTGACAGCCGTCTTCTGTCCTTCGGAAGCACCGCGAACGGCTTCAGTCTTCGTAATTCAGGTCAGCTTCATTCTTCCCGCAACCCAAAATATCGTTGATCTCTGTCAAAGATATGGACCTCTGTTGCCTCATCGATTCGCATGAGCGCCTCTCCGCTTCCGACCTTGTCACTATGCTTGGTGACCTCCTTGAGCGTGGTCTGTATTCGTTTCTGGAGAGGCTTTCCTCGTGCTCATCAATAAACACTATAGAAACCAAATTTTATGTCAAGCCTTTGCCCCACGCACGCATTCCGATTGTCAAGCTATCTTTAGACCCTTCGCCAGGGTTGCCTTCAGGTATTGCGTGCGATATTGGTTTTGAGAACAGGCTGGCACTGGAAAACACACGCTTGCTGATGTGCTATGCCATGGTGGACCCAACTCGTGTCCGCACACTTGTCCTGTTCCGTAAGTTCGCTTGCACCGCTCATTCACGCCACGCACTCAATAGGAAAATATAGTCAAAGTTTGGAGTAAGCGGAGGTTGGTGCTCATACTTGTTCGCAAGATCCGTTTTCTTTGTCTCACCCATTCTCGACACAGAAAAATCAACTCGCCATACCAGGGCACACTGTCGTCCTACGGTTATGTCCTCCTGGTCATATATTTCCTTATTCATGTCAAGAACCCTGCCGTACTTCCAAATCTTCAGCAGATTCCGCCATTGCGCCCGATCTCCCAAGTACGTTACTGAATAACGACCTAAATCTCATGCTCATCCCGTATAGGAGGACACGCATATTGGTGGTTACAATACATGGTTAGAGCCCAATTATTTTTCATCAGGAGGCTTTGGTCAATCTCTATTCCTAGGTTCTTTGATGACATTGAACTCCTATGCCAACGTTGGCAGTCATCTAATACAGAAAGTGTTGCTGAACTGTAAGGTCACATTTTTTCCCGTCGTCAAATGAACCTTATCATTTATCGTGTAGTCTAATTGATTTTTTCCGTTATTATTCGCGTGATTTCTCGTACAACACTGGTGTTGCTTCCATACGTGCTGGATTACTCAAGAAGGAGAGCAAAGGATGGCAAAATGATGTATGTTGCAGCAGCTTCACTACCTCCAAGCGTGTTTACCGTTCATATTAGCTTTCAAACTCAAAGTACAATGATGCTAGGGAACGAAACCGATTTTGCATAGAGGTGCGTCGCTAGTCCTCTCTGTTTCCTGTAGTACGAACACATTTCTGTTCAGGATCCCTTCGAGACTGATTTCAATGTCGCGCGATGCGTGACCAAGGAAGGATTATACCAGGTAGCTACAGATCTCGACTTTTAGCAGAATCATATTTACCTTAGATGGCAGATACGTGGCGAATTCATGCGCGCGTCTCGAATTCTGGCAATGCGGCCGCGTGCGATCCTGGCGTTGTCCCAGCTCTGTGAGGAGAAGACTGGTGACGCGTCTCCAGCTCCGCCTCCCTCACTTTTTGTGCCTCCCCGCCTGTCGCATTCACCCCAGGGCCCCTTCAGTGGTGGTTCTAGCTCCATGCAATCACGGGGTTCGTCCTCCGGGCGCCGTTCGCCTAAACCGGAGTTCTTCGATCCAGGAAGTCGAAGTACTGCAGAGCACCGCATGCCTGAACACATGGCACCTAAGCGAAGCCAGTGGACTAGCCCTCCTCCTCCCGAAGCATCACCTGCACACCATGCAATGTTCCAGGACCAGCTTGACCATGGCATTGCACTGGCAACGGCTTCGACTTTCGCAAGAGAGTGTGCTGCATCAATTGCATCCGGTGATAGCCTTGAGATTCTGAACGATGAGGAGAGTCGCTCGGAAGCTGCCGGATCTGATGACCTTCAATCTACTCGATCCTTCAACGAGGGATCCTTGCCCTCTGTACCAGTAACGATGGTCGCTCAACCATTTAACTCTCGAGGCAGGTTGATATCGAGGCCTGTAGATCCGCCAGGCAGCCGACCTATCCGTACCATTACCGACCAGGAAGCTGGGTTGATCTCACAGAAAGCCGATCTTATCCGGCGTTCCCAGTCTGGGCCTCCGAGCCGCAAAGTAACTAATCGTTCCTCGTGGCCATCGGTCACATACCCTACTCCTGTTCTCTTTCAGACATCACCATCCATACGTTCAAATCATGTTCATGTTCAAATTCCTCCCCAGGTCGCTGACACATCTACTGTATTCTATGAAACTACTGCGACGCGATCTCGCATCTCGCAACCACTTTCCAACACGCAAGAACACACTGTCAATGTCACACTCAGTACATACCCTATATCTGGATCTCAATTGTCATCTATGCCATCATATCATCTTCACACAAGCGACCTCGGGGAGAGTGTACACCCGTCTCTCGAGCGCGATTTATCGACCTTACACCTTTCTGACGGTGGCTTTTCCAGCGACGAAAAACCATCAATGACTGGGGCGGCAGGCTCACCATTGTTGACGTACTCGCACATATCCTACCCACATAGGCATGTCCCGCCGATCGTCACGACCACACCACATCCCGACCACTTTTCCAGATCAAACTCGCAATCGTCTTCATCTTCGCCCTCCTTTGCTCAGCTTGCTCAGCGTCACCTCAGTATCTCGAGTGGGAGGATGAAGTCACGGTCACCCTCCCAATCCCCACTGAGAACGAGCGCCCACCAAATACCTGGAGGTATGGAGATGAACTTGAACTTGGGCTCTTATCCATACCCTGCGTCATATGTCAATTGTCCCTCTACACCATCCTCAGCATCCATATCGCCATGCTCGCCGACGACACACGAAGAGGCTCCGCATTACTCGTCTCCACAGCCATCCGTGCACCTACCGGGGCTGAAGTCACCCATGAATCTAGGGCAGCCACACACGGTGTCCTCTTCTGCGGGCCCTGTGAACTTTGCGGGATCACGGCGAAGTGTAACGCCACTGCGATGATCCCATCTGGCATGTAGACACTCGTGGAACCGGTAGGAATAGATGATGGAGTGCTTGAAATGCCGTTTCTCTCCGCAAGACACAGTGTTATTACTAGGCAGACTGCCACAAGTCGGAAACACGACCAAGCTGGAGTGGGATCCTTAATGTGCACTGTAGCATTTTCACAGCCTTTCGTGCTCGAAACGGCCTCATGTAATCACTCCATTACAGTGAGGTGACGGGAATGAAACACAATACGATCGGAAACTAGAAGGGACTGAGACACTATTATTCCTGTGCGATGAAAGGATTTGCAATTTCTTCCAAGCCATCGACAGGGCTCAGTAGGGTGATGGTTGGTCCACGAAGGACAACTAACCCCAGCGTGCGAGCATGAGGTTCGGGTTCTGATTGGCGATGTAATAGAGGACATCAGATCGCGAGGATCGGAGCGGAGATGATATACCTTGGAGTTCCTCCTCGACCTCGTCAAGCACGAGGTTGAGTAATTGATCGTACCCCTTCAGGATACCAGTGACTATCATCAGCGGATCAGCATGGACAGAGGGAGGGCGGTGTCGGAAGCGCACCCTCACGACCACCGGTAAACTTGACCCGTATCCTCTCGTTTACATATTTTGAAAGATCAAGGATGGCTTCACGCTTGCTCTTGCTTGAGTCTCATCAACATGGATGGCTGGTGGGAGGTGGGACGCCTACTTTGCCTCGGCGGTGGATGGGGCTGGTCTTGCACCCCGAACGGCAGGCATGCCACGGCCACCGCGTGCAGCACCACGAGCCTGGAAGGGGGGTGAGGGGCGATTAAGTGCAGGAAGGCAGCACGGACCCGATCTGCCATGGAACAAGCTGCGGGCGTCTGGATTACCTACAGAAAGCGACGCAGGGGCATGCACATTACCTACGATTCGATGTGGATTGACGTGTTATGGGGCGAGGTCGTTGCGCTGATAATTTTTGAACGGCCGCTTGCCGCGCGACCTCCCTCAGCCCACCAACTCGTCGACGACCACACAACCTACGGACAGCCTTGTCTCTCGCCCACCGACGACGACGACCACATCATGAACACAAGTGAACTCCTCGCAAACACCCTCTCTCCCGGTACGCCACTCGTCTGCACACACGCAGCCCGTCCTCATCTTTTCCTGGTGCACCAGACGCGAATACGCGTCAGAATGCCACCCAGCAACTTGAGAATGCCTCGAGAGAGAACTATGTATGTCTCAGCCCGGTCCTGGGCCCCCCATTGACTCGCCCATCCAGCCAGCGTACATGACCATGCTCTCCGCGGAGCTCGCCAACGAAAACTCACAGCTGCACATCCGCAATGCCGCAGCCCTCGCTCTCAAAAACGCCCTGTCCGCTCGTGTACGTAAACGCGTCATCTCCCTCCAAGTGACTCTGCATCTGTCATCCAGGACGCGGCGAGACAAACCGAGTCCGCAAACAGGTGGCTCGCACTCGATGCTGTTGCCAAGAGCAAGATCAAGCAAGAAACCCTTGTCACGCTCGCTTCCCCCATCGCTAAAGCAGGCTCTTTCGCTGCTCAAGTCGTCGCCGCAATTGCAGCAGTGGAACTGCCACACGATCAATGGCCAGATCTTATCGAGTTACTTCTCGGCTTTGTGAACAACTCCACCAACTCAAATCTCAAGATCGCCACGCTGCAGACCATCGGTTACATCTGCGAGTCGATTGTGCGTCCTCCGATGGATACTTGCCTTATCGCCTCACCGTTCCTCTAGAAACCCGAGATATTGAGTCTGCGATCAAACGAGATCCTAACTGCTGTCATCCATGGCGCTCGCAAAGACGAGCCCTCGTCGGACGTTCAGTTGGCTGCTGTGCATGCCTTGTACAACTCTCTCGAGTTCGTCCGCGAGAACTTTGAGCGTGAAGTGCGTCATGCCACATACACCCTCTCTGTCGCTTACATGATTCACAGGGCGAACGTAACTATATAATGCAAGTCGTGTGCGAAGCTACCCAGAATCCCGCAGTGGCTGTTCAAGTTGGTGCATTCGAATGTCTGGTCAAGATAATGGCCCTTTATTATGACAAGATGGCGTTCTACATGGAACAGGCGCTGTTTGGGGTGTGTTGTCATAAAGCGCTAGCCTTCCTATATGCTGACCCTTTACTTCCAGCTAACAGTCATGGGCATGAAACATAATGATGAGCGCGTAGCATTACAGGCCATCGAGTTCTGGACAACTGTTTGCGAAGAAGAAATCGAGCTCGCTCACGAAGCACGGGAGGTAATCGTAGTCTCCTGTGGCGGGGTTACATCGCTCATTGCATTCCCCAGGCTGCTGACTACGGCGAACCTCCAGAGGTCGAGTCGAGATACTTCGCAAAGGTCGCGTTACCTGAAGTGATCCCCGTGCTGTTATCCCTTCTTACGCATCAGGAGGAAGACGCCGACGAGGACGAGTGGAATATTTCCATGTCCGCAGGCACATGTTTGAGTTTCATGGCACAGGCGGTTGCGGATCCCATTGTTCCAGCCGTCATTCCTTTCATTGAAGCTCATATCAAGTCACAAGATTGGCATCAACGCGAGGCTGCCGTAATGACATTTGGCTCGATCCTCGATGGTCCCGATCCCACCGTACTCATGCCCCTCGTGAACCAAGCGCTCCCCCTTTTGATCGGAATGATGAATGACTCCAACCTACACGTCAAGGACACGACTGCATGGACGCTCGGACGCATCTGTGATTTGTTGATCATCACAATCAAACCTGATGTTCACCTCCACCCTTTGATATCTGCGCTTGTCACTGGCCTGCAGGATAACCCCCGGATTGTGACCAACTGCTGCTGGGCTTTGATGAACCTTGCCGATCAGCTTGGATATCTCGAGGAGGAAAATGAGCCGTCGCAAACTGGCCACTTGTCACCGTATTATGAGGGTGTTGTCAATGCCCTCCTCCGTGTCACAGAGACGTGAGTGCTCCCGAACTGAGTCGATTCCGGACCCTTATGGTTACTTTTAGGACAACTAACGAGGCCAACTTCCGAACTTCTGCCTACGAGGCCATCACATCCTATGTCACCCATGCGAGTGCTGATGTTATCCCAGTTGTTCAAAATACTTTGATCACTATTCTTGTTCGTATGGAACAATTACTAGGGATGCAGGTCTGTGGTGCTGTTTTCGTCTCTACAGTGGTCTTATCGGTTGCCGCAGAATCAAATTGTTGGTGTCGATGATCGCAACAACTGGAATGAGCTGCAAAGCAACCTCTGTAGTGTTGTGATTGTGAGCCGTCTTTTGCGACCATTATTTAATGTTTTAACTGACGGACGGGGTAATAGAGTGTCGTTCGCCGACTAAATGATGGTATTCAACCCTTGGCAGACCGCATCATGACAATCATCATCGGACTCATCCGGGCAGCTGGAAAGACATCAACTGTTCTCGAAGACGCGTTCTTGGTCGTTGGGTCACTAGCTTCTGGCAAGCACCATCTACTTTTCGTCACTGGGTAATTTATTAATGCTGTTTTTCTAACTGTAGCTCTCGAGGGAGGCTTTTCGCTATATATCCAAGCGTTTCTGCCATACCTATACGCTGCGCTCAAGTCGCACGAAGATACCCAATTGTGCATGGTTGCCGTCGGCATTATTGGTGATATCTCACGCGCATTAGGTGATCAGAGCGCACAATACGCTGCCGCATTCATGAATGTCCTGCTGGAGAACCTCCAAAGCGACGTTTTGAATCGCAACGTCAAGATCTCTATACTATCATGCTTTGGTGACATTGCGCTCGCGATTGGTATTGCCTTTGAGCCGTATGTTGACACCACGATGGGTGTGCTGAGGCAGGCTGGTGCTCTCCAACCCAACCCTGTAAGCTTTACTACTTCATATTCCTGATTGCGTCAACTTCATGGCTCGATAGCTTGATTTCGATCTAGTCGACTACGTGACTCAATTGCGCGAGGGGATTTTGGAGGCTTATACAGGGGTTGTCACTGGTTTCAAAAACACCGATAAGGGTATGCCACCACTTTGGGTGTGACTTTTCGCTCACCAAGATTGTCTCCAGTTCAATTGTTACTTCCTCACTCATCGAGTATCCTAGAGCTCATGCAACGGTGCCTGGGTGATGATGAGCGGTCGGAAACTACTATTAAGCTGTGTTTCGGCCTCTTGGGAGACCTCGCCGACGCCTTCCCCGACGGTCAGCTCAAACAACTTTTGCTCTCCGAATGGATAGCATCAGACCTACGGAACAAACGTGGTATGTCACAAGAAACGAAAAAGACTATGCGTTGGGCCCGTGAGGTGAGATCGGCTTATATTCTCAAAAGCTTCGTTCTCTCACACCGCCTTCTTCCCCCCAGATGATCAAACGCGCAACTGCATAGAGCCACAACGGGCGCATCTCTTAACCCGCTGGTTACTTTCAGATTCTCTCTCCATATCTCACCAACGAGCGAACTAATTAGCTTTGGCGCACCTGAGTTTCCGCATCTCGAACCTGGACTCTGAGTTTTTACGCTCCGTCAATCGCCATCTGAAGGAGGCACAGCATATCATTCCCATTTTGCATTCGCATGTAATAGAAGACGGGGTGGCTTGTGGTTTTTGGTACTTAATGTTAGCTTTTCCATCATCTCTCTTTCTACCTGAACAACCAAGTACTATCGGATTCAGAGTGCTTACTGTTGCCAAACACTGTCTTTGTCTGTATTTCTTACCCAATGATTCTATCATTATGTTCTGGCAGCGCGTTGATCAACGACCGAAGTAGAAGTGGCGCGCCAGTGTATAATATTAGAATGGGGGACCCCACCCTGTCCCCGACTCAATACCGAATTTATTTACGTATAAATACCTAGTTCGTGCGTACGTATCAAACGTCAACTTTCTAGTGACAACTTAGGTTGTGTGTATGCATATGGTTTGGTCTGTTGGAAGACGTATGGACGCTAGGTATGCACTGCGAACGTTGCCCGAAAGCTATCGAGCACCTCTACGTCGTTGATGGGTTGATAAGGTGGTTAACGGTGTCGATAATGGTTCCAACAGGCTGCAGATAGTCGTTCCTTTGTTTACGTCGTTGCTTCCGTTTGGATCCAGGGTGACTCATCGCTCTCCTGGAGGATAGTGTAAATCCATCAGGGCATGTCAGACAGCTTGTTGGTGGCACAGAAGCGACGATTTAAAAGGGAATATCAACGCACAGCCCGATGCCGTCTGATCGAACGACACTGATGGGTGTACGACTTGAAAGCTCCTTCGGGGGTTTGTTCTGTTGAGTGACACCATGAATGTAATCTCTTATAAAATAGATCCACAGAAAACTAAGTTACAGCTTTGCATATGAACACGTAGAACGTCAAAAAAATAAGGAGAAAAAGATTTAAGAGTTTCGCATATTGATTCATGAAATGAAGGGGGTCATAGTATTCAGGATGTTGATCGATGCAGTATGGTATCCAAGCAGCATGAATTGCGACACGGAACTTTGTGGAAAAGCTTGAAAACTACTCATCGATGATCACACCACAGTGATCTTGAAACGACACACTGAATGAAGAATAGATCCAAGAGAAAACACGATACATGCACGTCACTCCAACTAAATTTTACACGGTAAGATCCTGTGAGCACATCAGCAGTGAGCACACCATTTGCGTACCACAAAATCTCTCCCTACTTCTGGGAGTCGGGGGACAATTGAGATTACACACAACAAATCACAATCTACTTTCCAGCAATACAGCCTCTCGCCTCCATCCCAACGTACCTTTCCCAAACGCAGCTTCGAGAACCTCGTCGATCGTCCGGACGAAACAGAATTGCATCTCGCGCCGTATTTCGGGGGATACGTCGTGTTCAACATCCTTTCTGTTTGCCCACGGAAGAATGACTTTGCGAATTTGTGCCCGGTGAGCACCAAGGACTTTCATCCGAATGCCGCCAACCGGCGTGACTCGCCCGCGAAGCGTCATCTACCACAAGATGAGACGATATATTCACATGCGAATGCGCTCCGTCGACTAACCTCGCCCGTCATGGCCACATCCTTCGAAACTGTTGCGCCACTAAGCAACGATACGAAAGCACATGTCTGAACATCGTGAGTGATGTGAGTAAAGGTACCAGAGGTAACGGATCCTCACCATCGCAATCCCTGCACTGGGACCGTCCTTCTTCTGAGCTCCGGCAGGGAGGTGGAGATGGATATCGATAGAGTCTGGGACCTTGAGGGGGTCAATGCCCCGCCCAGCTGTGATCCCAAGTTCGAATGCATGGGACTTGACCCAACTCAGGGCAATCTCCCCACTCTCCTTGATGACGTCCCCCAAACTGCCGGTCAGTTTCAACCTCCCAGGACCAGGGAGAGCCGTGCTCTCAACAGGCATGATCCCTCCCTCGCCCATGCCAGTGACAACGAGCCCGTAGACGACGCCGCATTTCTCCTCCCGCTCGCGTTCTTCGCCGTCCCACCGTGGCACACCAAGAATCTTCTCCAGTTCGTTTTCCTCGACAACGCTGCGCCACTCCTTGTGAATATCCCCCGCGCTTTCGGCAGCGTCGAGGTACTCCGCCCACTCCACAGCTTTGAATCTTGCAACTGCTCCAATCGCACGCTCAAGGCTCCGCACGCCTGCTTCGCGGGTATATAGTGTGGCAATATGAAGCAAGGTATCGTCCGTCAGCTGGAGCTGGGAAGGGGAAAGTCCATTTGCACGAATTTGCTTTGGTAAGAGGAACCGCCGTGCAATGTGCGTCTTCTCGTCGAAGGTATACCCCGACAACTCAACAATTTCACATCGATCAAGCAGCGGGGCAGATATTGTCTCGAGTGTGTTTGAAGTGCAGATGAAGAGCACTTGGCTGAGATCGATGGGGACATTGATGTAGTGATCCTAAAGGTGTCTAATAAGTAACATTTCCGAATAATTTTAAGATGACTAATACTCGCGTTGAATGAGTTGTTCTGTTCGGGGTCGAGCACCTCCAGTAAAGCAGCTGACGGGTCACCGTGGAGGTTACTATGACCGACTTTGTCAATCTCATCGCTTTGGAAAAAAAAAAAACGTTAGGTTAGCACCCCAGGATGGCTTGCGAACGCACAGTAGTATAACAGGATCACTCCTGCCAGCCTTTCGAAGCGCCTGGACGATCATGCCAGGCCCAGATGCAACATATGTTCTGCGGTGCCCCCTGTGGTTCTGCCTAAGATTTTTTTTCCTTGCAACTTAGAAGTAAGGGTAATTACCTGATTTCGGCCTCGTCACGCACACCACCGAGGGATATTCGCTGAAAAGGTCGATCGAGAGCCTTTGCGATCGACTGACCGAGTGAGGTCTTTCCTGTCCCGGGTGGACCAACAAACCTACAAGTTCAGCAAATTTGATTCAACATTCAATGTTCGAATGGACCTTGGCGCTTACAATAATATCGGGCCTTTCACACCCTTGTTCCTCTTCGGTGAGGATACTTTAGGAGGTTCCATAGCACCTCCATTGGAAACAGGGACCAGTGCACGTTCAAGGTTAGAGTGGTCTGTGGCTAGTTTATGCACGGGCTCTTCAACCGCTGTGATTAGGGCCGACGGTGTGGCTTCATCGACCATTGCGTGCAATCGGGCGACTGCAAGGAATTCTATTAGGCGGCGTTTAATCTGTTCGAGACCATAGTGGTCTGCATCGAGCTGAGCGCTACGAATCCATTTATTAGTAACAGTAACAACTAACATAGGTAAGCGATATTATTTTGGGCGACGACTTACCGAGCCTTGGTTAAAAACCTTGGATCCGTGAGCGCATTTTGCACGGTTGTCTGGGAAGCCAGCGCAGACGGCCACGGGATACTCGTCAACCATTCAAGCTAGAACTGGAGTCAGCATCTGCAACCCGCTGCATACAACAATCTCACATATGTTCTGATGACACCATTCTCGACGCTGCCCTGAGGAATGCGTTTCAACCTCCTCCATTCCCTGACACCAACCTTTCTCTCCTCGCTACCTGTGTCGAGGGCCTCGATCTTTTTCCGCAGGTCTGCAAGGTCATCTGCATCTGCTTGCTCGTCTTCGTCCAATTCGCTTCCTGAGTTCCCGGTCCCACCAAGACTGCCGGCTTGTCCGGGAGTCGTAGTATGCAAGCTATGGAGCTCGCGCTGAATCGCTGCGAGTTGCTGACGGAGGAAATATTCCTTTTGCTGGCGGGAAAGTGACTCGTCGACAGCACTAGCAATCTTCTTGGAGACCTCGGAAATAGACTGTTGTTTAATAAAGAGCTCGGTCGCACGGCGAAGGCGATCCTCGACCCCGGTTGCGGCGAGAAAATCTGTCTCACGAAATCGGGGATTTAGCGGACATATCCATGTGGCATCGGTTATTGAGAGGGAAAAAGGTGGACGATTCAGACTTACCGAGTTTGTCAGCGTATTGTCCGGGGATGGCTGCGACGAGGACGTCGGCCATCGATGTGGCGCGTTGGTCGGAAATTTCCTCAACCATGGAAGCGACCTTGAGCCAGTCGTCTTTTCTCTGTGCCTGAACAGAATCCTTGGCGAGTCGGTCGAGTAATCCAAGGGCAGCATCTTTGAACGCCTCAACGGTTTCGTGAGAGGGTGTCATGTCGGCTGGGGGATAGGTGACCGCATGCTGTGGGAGAGAATTGAGAGAAGTGGTGTCCAAGTCGAGGGGCTGGAGAAGGCGAATGCGAGTCAAACCATGAAGATAGAGCAAGTAGGGATGATGAGAAGAGGTGCGGGCGCGAACGAGACGGACAACGCGGGCAGCTACGCCGTGTGTGGGCGGTGGTGTATTAGCCGCAACTGGCAACGGGGCCACATCAGCGCCTGTGGGTTCGAGGGGCAGGGGGACTGGGATGGCAGCGAGGACCGGTTGGCCGGAGTCAGAATCGTCAATAATGGCGAGGAGACTGTCTGCAGTTGCCTTGGAGACTGGGATGGTGAGCCTTGCGGTGGGGAGAAGGATGAGGGGGTGGTGGAGGGGGAGGGCTGGCAGGCGTGGAGCCGATGGCATTACTAGTCTACTTGGTGGTAGAAGTACAAGCGACGAAATATACCAGGAACAGCGCAGCCGAACGAATTCCGGTCCATTTTTCACACTCATCAAGTCAACCAAAGATCCAGCTTTTATATATTTTCTGCGTCTTTTTTCAAGATTCTACCTATTTTATCCACAAATCGTGTCTTCAGCGCGAAGCCTTGGATAGATCACTGCAATACACAGAGTAAGCACCAGCTCAGCCACGGGAGTGCAGCCAAGGTGTGACATACCCAAAGGCAGCATCAATGCAAGACTTGACCTCCTTGTAGCTTACAACTAGACAGCTTTGTTCGTCTCGAGAGACAAGCATAACGCGTTCGTCCGTTCCGCTGTCGAGCTACATGTTGTCAGAATGACGGCGCGCCCAGTCATACAAATGGGCTCGGTACCAACCTTGTTCAGGCAAGTGAGAACATGCGACAAGTTCACAACAGGGTTGCCGTTCTCGTCCACTTGGTGGAAGACATAGTCGCGGAACAGCTTGATGATATACCTGTCTCCTGTCTCAGACCAACGTGGCTCACGGGCGAATCTAACAACGAAGTTGAGTAATACGTCGAGTCGCCAACGGCACAAGTACCCACTCTGGCCGCTCGTTGATGAATCCAAATTTGCACAGCAAACGAACCAAACGGCCATTTTCGAGTTCACTGGCGAGTTCACTCTCGAGCCTGTCGGTCCCGCTGCGTCCAAAAGAAAGGTCAGAACATGGTTTCCAGCAGGTGACTTGATACCTACAGTTGGATCTCATCCATCTCACGAAGCAACCGATTCTTACCGATCATTTCAATGACTTGCATGATACTCTGCATCCACGAAGAGATCCGCCATCGGAATCAATTTCACCCCCTCCTACAAAAACATCCGTACCTTGTGTGGACTAGGCTTGGAGATGAGATACAACGCCAATGTTTTGACGTCCGCGGAGTACATCCTTCCTATCGTATCCAATGCCTTGGGTAGCGTATTCATCGCCGCAGGGTTACTAGCACACAATCCGAGAATGAGTTGCCCGAACATGACCAGGTCTTCTTGTTGAACAAGAGCGACATCTTGCCGCGTGTCATACATGAGTACATCAACGATACCGCATGAACTAATCCGCAGGCTGTCACGAAGTTAACGATGATGCGGGAGTGTATGAAACAGATTAGAACATACCGATTATTTCCTGTCAGCAGAATCTTTGTTGAGTCGACCATGTGAACCGCCAACCCAGCTTCGTGACTCGCTCGTATCGCACCCGCAATTTGAATGATGTACGACCAGAGCGTGGCTTCGGGAATGACAACATTGGTTGCTCCTCCGAACCTACTCGGTGGAAAAGCAGGCTGCTTGGGGCGCAGGTACAAATCGAATAATGTCTGCGAATTGGGATGGTAGTCATACGATACCATAAGAGCTACGAATTAGACAGGTATCAAAACAGTAGAAATGCAGATGGAACGAAACACAGACAATTATCGTTGAAGGCACGTGTCGTGAACGCTTCGCGCACCCTAACGATATTGGGATGATTAACTCGGGACCAGGCTTCAATTGCGCCAAATGCAGCTTGGTGCGTGAGTCTGAAGTCTGGATGGGTCAGTTGGTTTTGATTCCGCACTTGACGAAATCGAACACACTCTCGACTCGCCGCAAAACATAAGTTAAACCATCGTTGGCATTCGTTGCGCGGTACACTGTTGAGAACCAGCTGAAGAATTTCCGCCGGTCGGATGACGTTGGTTCTAGTGGAACGAGTGATTGATAGCCTTGAAGTTGATCGGGAAGATTATAGGGCGGAAATGGGATTAAATGAACGGCTTCCGAACGCTTTTGGAGCTCTTCGCGGAGGCTGTCTGACATAAAGTGCGACGGAATGAATGTGTCGGGAATCGGCCGAGTGTAGAGATGATAGTTGAGCTAGATCGAAGCGATGCGTAAGCCTAATTGTCGTTGGCCGGAGCCGAGTGTGCAACTGACAGGTTGCCACACATAGGCTGGTTGAGTAGGTTGGTAAAAACTGCCCATGGACGTGACAGTATCATCGTAATCAGTCTGGTCCCCCTACAAATGATCGAGGATTAGGCGTGTGATCTCCGGGGCAGGGGCAAGAAACTGACATGATCTGATAAGTACGTAAGTGGATGCTCCACCTGTTGATACTCGTTTGCCGCATCATACTCGTCAAGCGGTTGACCAGAATCATAAGCCGGATGGTTTTGTGAATATGAGTCGTATTCGTCATTATTTGGGTCGTAGGGAGAGGGAGAGGGAGAGGGACTAGTCCCACGTTCAGAGAAAGCACAACGGCAGATGAGGTGGGACTCACGAAGGAGGAAACGAATGGAAAGTGGTCGGGGGGGCAACTGCCGCAGTATTGAAATTGATCTTGGGTACAAACACGGGGGCATTGACAGCCTGGGCAGTCAATGCGGTAGGTGTTGGGGAATCTGGAAGTGCTCTACAGAGAGTGGGCGAGGGTCAAGCAAGTTTAGAGATTGAGTAGCTCACGCATTGGTGGAGTCATCCGACTAGAGGGAAGGTCAGCGAAAAAATGGCGGAACCAATGTGCATACCGGGGGGTGATAATAAATACAGCCCTTATCTTGAAACCTACAGGAACTGAGCGCGTAGATCAGGACCGGAGAAGAGAACATGGGTAGAGGTATTACCCGTAAATGAGAATATTCCTACACTGTCGCTGGGGCGATTCTGCTGAGAGAGGCTTGTACAGATCTCTCTTGGGCAGTGGTTTTGTGTCGTCGGCTGCTTGTTCCGCCGGGTTGACGATCCTGACAGCGGCCGAGGTTGACGCCTGCTGGCCCCCCCTTGCGAAATAGGCCATCACCGAGACCAAGTTCAAAACAAGTACCGCGTCCATCGAGCCCATCATTACTTAATCATTAGTCATCCTACGCTAATCTACCTCGTCTCTCGTCGGTGCAGCCTTGAGGACCGCATCCCGTCTCTTTTTGAGTGCGTTTCCATACGCCATGCAGGCCCATTTGATGTATCCAAGATCTTTGATCCTCCCACGCCCAACTAACCTTGCGTGCAGCAGGTCGACGTCACCAAACGCGATGATGGGAGGCACACGATCGTCCTTGGGCGAAACGGCCGACGTGAGCCGAACCAACGGTCGCGCAGTCAGCGATTTCGGAGACACGGGGTTCGTGAGTACCGCGCGGGTAGAAAGAATGTGGGGTTTGGCGAAGAGTCGAATTGTCGGGGACGTCGCCACCGATGCGTCGAGCGAGGCACGGGAGTTGGTTGGCTGTAGCACTGCATTCGGTGGGTATCGAGAAACAAATGTTCGTAGTAGCGCCAGAGCGCCGTCAAGGTCACCAGATCTACCAAGAAACGTCGAGTCAAGCACGGGAGATAGGTGGTCGACGGTATGGCTCACAGTATAAGCACCCTTCGCATGGCGGCATGCGCCCTCTCGATCAACCTTGCAAAGGATCCGACATCTCCCTTGCCGTGTCTCAGGCCCTCTGCCTCAATCGCCTCCCAGCGCCGCCAAACGTCTTCGGCCCATCGGGCTGCTATATGACGCTCTTCCATAGGTGCCATCGCACACCTCTCAAGTGCATTGACGTAGGTGTGTTCGTCGGGACGCACGGGACGCAACGTTGCTGCACTGGACGAATAGCTTTTGCTGAAGAGGGAATCAAAGACTTCCCTCGAGGTCTCGATGCTGGCGTGTCTGTAGAATACAGACAGGTAAGCATTCAAGAGGATAGATGTCGGCTCCACATGCGCAAATCTGCCCACAAGCAAGCCACCTTGGGGGGAGTTACGTGCCTCCTCTGCGGATAGAGATTTGTCCTGAACAATCCTGTCAAAAAGTGCTCGTGTCTCCGCAATTACATCGGACGATGTCTGCGGTGGGAACCAGGAAAACGAAGGTATGCTCTCGACATTCTCTACCGGAACATCGCCATCCCGTGTCTGCTCCGTGGAGGGTGGATCGGTGTGACTCGATATGTCTTCGGCTTGGATTTCTTCCGCGGACACTCCTCCGTCCGGCGCTGCGGTACGGTCGACAAGTCGAGTCGTCTCTCTTCTGAACGGTGCCTTGTATGACGCATAGGTGTGGAACATGTGAGTCATCAGTTCCGCGTCCACCATCGAATCCTCACTACTTGCGCCATCGCTACTGCCTCGCACAGCTTCGGCAAGTATCCATCTTGCTTTATTGAGGTCCCCGGAACGCTTGCAACCTTCCAGTAGGGCGCACCATAGGCCTCTCCCGTTCATACCCGTCGTCGAATATCGGTCGCCCATCTCCCTCGCAAGTCTCATGCCCTCTCCCAGCCACTCTGGTCCAGCTCTGCCGCATACTCTTATGACGGCCTCATAAGCACCTTTCGTGGGTTCGACTCCATTCTCCTGCATCTCCATCCAGAGGTCCAAGGCACGTTCAGGCTCTGGTCGAGAGAACGACCCGCATGCCCGGATCATCAGCGCATACAGGTGCGCGTCTGGGACAGGGTGGGCGACATAACGCATGTGAGCAAACAGATCCCAAGCTTGCGCCTGCGCTGCGGCACGGCCAAGTGTGGGATCGGAAGAAGGACATGTTTGGACATTAAAAAGGGCGGAGATAACTCTTGTGTATGATTTTATTGGAGCGAAATGACCACTAGCTTCATATTGGTGCAAGACTGCGAGTGCACTGGTCGGAAACCGTTGGGTGGTTGAAGGAGAGGAAGGATGCGTTGAAAGTGATGCGTTAACGATGTGGGCTTTGACGTGCAGATCGCGCTGATGTTCAGTCGGTGGGGCTGAGGATGGAACAATGAAAAAAGCCACTTCAGAAAAGTATAGACATACCAGAGAGGGTAGAAGGCATGGTCGACTCAAAATCTTGAATATTCCCCCGTCTGGCGTGCTCTGCAAGTAAGCCATCGACAGTTTCGTTGGGAACTCGGACCTGCACATCCACGCCTGGCCGAGAGGTTCGCGTTGTTGTGGGGTCCAATGCCATCAAGTCTTCATATATCGCATGAAGATGGTCGCTGGAGAGGTCCAGGACGGGTGTTGGCTGGGACGGCGGAGGGCGTGCGACTGCCTGGTGCATTCGTCGCCATGCGTGAGGAAGGCGACGACGAGAACAGGCATGAGGGAGTGCCAGCAGTCTTGATGTCATTCCAAGAGCAGGCAAAACATTGTGGGAATAACCACTTCAGTCGGAATAAATACGCTGCTAGTCGGTCCGTTTTCCTGTCGATTCTCAGCTATCGACTCGCCGCTACCAACCCATTTCTAGACTTGTCGGGATGTTGCTCTTGAGGCAAGCTGTTCTAGCACACCAACCGACACGTATGACAATACTGCAGAGCGCGGGCTTCTGTTCCTCCAGGGTTCACACTCCCCCCGGTCGTGTCGAGGCGGACGGCAGACCGAGTCGAATTGTTTGCCATGGACGCTCCGGTTTCACGCTATCTTTTGGCCCATCCATCGGTTGCTCGGTCACCTCTTGGATCACAAAATCGTCAATGTAGTGTAATCGTGATGGTTATATCCCGGCTATTAGCTAGAGCTCAGATCTGGAGGGCTACTACGACTAAAGAGTCCGCCTTCAGACCTAATCTAGTGTCAGTTATCCAGATCACCCCACCATCCG
>JBBPNQ010000318.1:0-20502 GCA_038090975.1 Boletellus pseudochrysenteroides
GATGAACGCATGGCCAGAGGGCTGCGTTGGGAGGGAGGTCAGGAGCGGAGCGGGGGTGCGGGACATGGACGTACGGTTGGGACTTTTAAACGGCCGACCTGGAGTGACGTCAGAGGCAGACAGAAGGGAAGACGACGGGGGCGTACGAGGACTTCATGGCCATCGCGATCGAGGGACTGATATTTCACAGGGGGCCATTTGGACAGGTCGACTGTGGGTGCGGGTGTGAGCAGGCCAGCAGAGAAGGGTAGAAACGGGCGTACGGGACTTGAGGTTTGGGTTTTGATATCTGAAGGGCAGCTCGGGTCGCTGTGGTGGCATGGTGCAACTCGTTCAAAACGCGTCTATCCCATGGGAAATTCAACAGCCACCATTTTGAAACTCCGTAACCGCGTCAAACACGCGTCACCTGGACTCTGTGCCCGTGTCTATTTTATCTACAACGACCACCTCACACCAGCGCCGTCCGCCCCGACAACGCCTCCACCAAATCCCTGATGTCCGTCCACCACGCCGCCTTCCCCCGTCGATGCTTCATGTCCGCATGCTTCACCATCGCCTGCACGGGCACCCACTCGAGCGCGCTTCCCTGGATCGTGATCACCGCCGCGCTCTCCGCCGGCGCGACCTTGACACGTCCCGGCTGCGCACGCAGCCGTGCGTGATGCTCTTCCAAAAAGGTCATGCAGCGGAGCGAGAGACGGGTCGCGCGGGCGCGGTCCAGAGGGGAGGGCACGCCACCCTGGAGGGTGTGTCCGAGGGAGGCAGAGCGCGAGTCAAAGAGCGCGCCACCTTCCTCTTTGATCATCTTGGTGATCACGTCCATCGTGTACACCGTCGAGGAGCTTTCGTTGCTGTGTCAAGAGCGAGTCGAGTGTGAGTAAGAGTGGCAGGGAAGGGGAAAGGCGACAGACCGGATGACGAGACGGCCTTCGCTCCTGCCTTTGACGTCCAGCCCGTAGCGCAGCTTGAGGAACTTGACGTCGTCGCGCAGCAAATCGAGATCCATTCCTTGCTCCGGAGTATACACCAGCGACGCACCCGTCTTTTCATCCCAGCCGGGAACGAATCAACACCCTCAGAAGAACAGACGGAAAAGAAATACATACCGCCAACGCACCCACCGCCGCGATATACCCACACTGGCCGCCCTGCGTCTCAACGACAAACACCCGATTCCGACTCGCCGACGCGCTCTGCTTGATCGAATCACACGCATCCACCAGCGCGTTCAAACTCGTGTCGCTCCCCAAACTAAACTCGGTCAACGGCACGTTGTTCGAGATCGTCGCGGGGAGGTGTGCCATCGGGACGTTGAACGATGGGTACAGCTTGCGTGCATTGTCGAGGATAAGCAACGCGTTGAAGGCTTCGAACCCACCGATGAGCATCAGTGCGTGTAGGCTATGCTCTTGGAAGCGGGAGGCGACGGCGCCGAGGTCGACGTCGGGGAGGATACGGTTCGTACCGAGCTCGGACCCGCCACGGGCGGTCCAGCCGTCAACACCGAGCCAAGAGAGTTCGTGGATGTTGTCGTCGAGGAGACCCCGGAAGCCGTTGTGCACGGCGAGTGGGGTGTGGCCTTGTTTGATGCAGTAGCGGACAGCGGCGCGTGTTGCGGCGTTCATCCCTCCAGCAGGCGCACCAATGCTGTAGGGCGAGTAGTCAGAAGCATATCATTGCGCGAGGAAGGGTGGGGTCACTGACTGCATGATAGCGATTCGCATTCGCTATAAAGGTCAGATGGGGGACAGGCCAAGTTAAACGTCATGGCTGACCTGATTCTCTGGCAATTGTTTCTCTGTGTATAATGTTGACGTGGTGAAAAAGTTTTCCAGGCTTTGATAAAATTCGGGGTCACGCAAGGACATTGCTTTGGTGAAATCCTTTGCTGCAATCGCATCTGCGACCGCTCGAGTCTACACGAGTGCAAATGTTGAGCATATATGCGCCACATCGTGAATGAGATTGTACCATTGCAACAGCTTCCATCAGAGGCACGCGAGTGATCTTGTTTTCGCGTATCCCAATCATGTATGAAGGTGTGTCAGGGGTAGCCTCAAGCAGGGCATTGACGGCCTCGACACCCTGCACCGTAGGCTACGGGAGACGCGTTTTCAGAGAGCTTGGCTCTAACGAGCAAGTCGTCTCACCAATGTGCGGTCAAGTGCGCAAGGCTTGCCTCCGCGCTGCGTGTGTCCGAGTGTAGTGACCCGCGTGTCCAGCCCGAGGCGTTCGGTGAGGACATCCTTGATGTAATCAGCACGAATAGGCTGTAGATTGGCATCGTGAGCACCCTCGGCAACGATGACGATTGTTTTACGCTTTCCGATCTGGCGATGCTGGGAGAAGATGAGACGCGAGACCATGCAAGGTAGACAAGGGAAACTTGCGCGTTGAATCGTCTCGCACATGTAGTCCTCCCAAGGATCTGCCTGAGGAGGGCGTTCAGGGATGAAAATGAAATCCGCCCCACCACTATCAACGCGCGATCAGCGTAGTTACCGTCGACACAGCGCGACGGACGGACCTGACACCAGCGAGCAAGGCCAGCCAGCCACAATGCCTGCCCATGACCTCGAGCACAAAGGCTCTCGAGTGCGAGGCTGCCGTCGAATTGATATTGTCGATCGCTTCACATATCCGATGCAACGCCGTGGGTGCGCCGATGGTCATATCGGTCAAGCTCATATCATTATCGATAGATCCGACAAGGCCGACGATCCGGAGGTGGCTGTGTTGGGCAAGTTGCTCCGGGGTGATTTTCCCCTGGGCATGGAGGGACTCGAGGAGGGTGGGCCACTCGGCGCGGAAGACGTCCGCGCCTGTGAGGGAGCCGTCACCACCGCAGACGACGAGGGCATCGATGCCTTCTTTGATGAGGTTGTGTGCGGCAGACAGACGGCCTTCTGTGGTGCGGAAAGCCTTGGATCGGGCAGTGCCGATGAGCGTACCACCCTGCGCGCTGTCAGACGCATCTCACGCTCGACAACG
Organism: Boletellus pseudochrysenteroides; assembly: GCA_038090975.1. Taxonomy (NCBI): domain Eukaryota; kingdom Fungi; phylum Basidiomycota; class Agaricomycetes; order Boletales; family Boletaceae; genus Boletellus; species Boletellus pseudochrysenteroides. The sequence goes on from JBBPNQ010000318.1 coordinate 2,995, forward strand.
GATCGCACACGGACCTCTGCGAACCAGCCTCGGACGTCGTCGAATCCGACACGGACGATGTAGCGCCCCTTGAGGGAGCGACCATCTGGGTGATCAGAGGTGCCGTCGCGAAGGAGGTTGCCGTCGCCGAAACGCAGGTTTTCAAATAGGTTTTTTTGGGCGCCTTCGCGGGCACGTTGGGCGGCGCTGGGATCAGCGAGCGGTTCATTGTACGGGACGTGGGCCTGGGTGTTGCCACGAACGAGGCCTTCGTATCCTTCACGGACGATGTAGGTCTCGCACCCTCTGTGGGCGTTCAGTGACAAGGAGAGGCGGGAACAAGAGCGATAAAACGTGCCTCAGGATGCCGATTTTGACGACGGCGCGAACGACGGCGTTCATGCCAGCGCTGTCGCCGCCAGACGTGAGGACTGCAATCTTGATCTGGGGTTGTGGTGCCATGTCGAAGTTGGGTGATGGTGGCGCCCAAGTGACAGACAGGTACTCATCGTCCCCGCGCTACCTCCGGGCCCACTCCCGGAAAGCGGGCTCGACACGTTGGAGAGTGATGACATAATCTTGGACATCCACCATCCCGGATGCAGACCTGCTCGCACGTTGGCCGTCCCGCATTTCGTTCCCTTTGCTCACCATGTCCAACACCGCCAAGGCCCTTTTGGTCGCCAGCCTCGTCATCAACTGCATTCTCTGGTCTCAGAGCAGGTACGCACACGACTATCAGCCAGCGCTCCGTCGCGACACCACTCTCTGGAAGCGAAGCCCATTCGCAGCCTTATCGTTGGACGCCCCGGTCGAGGAAATCGAGGTACAAACCAGCTTATCGTGTCCGTCCAGTCACCCATGTCCTTTTTGTCTAGTGTCTACCCCTCGGCTTTGAACTCCCTTCGGACCAGTGTATCCATGTCCGTGATCAGTGTCCAACATCGGAAACCATCCTCTCCGTCCCTTATCTACAACTCTATTTCTGTGCTGACCCTCCCGTTCGACCCCTTGTATTCGTCGCGCTCGTCCTCTGGCTCCTATTTCTCTTTTCCACACTCGGAATCACCGCAGCAGACTTCTTCACCCCAAACCTCGCCGCAATTGCACAGTTCCTTGGACTGAATGAGGATGTCGCCGGTGTCACGCTCCTCGCCTTTGGAAATGCCAGCCCAGATGTCTTTGCGACCTTTTCTGCCATGCGCGCAAACTCGGGCAGCTTGGCTATCGGTGAGCTACTCGGCGCAGCATCCTTCATCGTCACTTGTGTCGCAGGATCCATGTGCATCATTCGTCCATTTAAGGTCGAACGCATCCCCTTCCTCCGTGACGTCGGTTTCTTCTCTGTCGCCATAGCCATCCTCCTTTTCATTCTCCGAGATGGTGTGATAACTGCGCTCGAGTCGACAATGCTCGTCGTCTGGTACGTCATCTATGCTTTTACCGTCATCGTCGGCGGCTGGTGGATGAGTCGTAGAGAGAGGAAGCATCGCATTGAAGCTGTCGTGCGCGCAGAGTACACGGATGAAACTCAAGTGCAACCATACTCTGACGGTAATAGCTCTCGAACTGGATATCTGTTCATGCTCACTTTTCTTCCCCAAAGACCCGTCACCTTTAAGCAGTTTGACAGTGCCGCTTCTGTCCCCAATACCCACACGCACAAGAACTGCGCCCGCACCCACTATACCCCGCGTTCAGACACAACGACTTCCGGTGCCTCACTCTCGCACACCCTCACCAATTAGCTCTCCTCACCTCGCACAAATGCCTTCCTTCTCTCTGGTCGGTGCCATCGAATTCCGACAGGTTGTCGCGTCCCTCAGAAGCCAGGCGGCCAGTTCATCCCTCAACGTGTTTGATTCCCCCGTGTCACCCTACGCAGGTGGCCATTATCACGCCTCTCGCCATCACAGTCGCTCTAGTTCCGTTTCTCCCCACCCACCGACTGAATCCGAACAATGGGACACGCTCAGCGTGCCCCTGCACGACCGCTCCCCGGAACTGCTGCGCACCTCCATATCGGAAGAACCGGATCGCGAGGATGCAGAACTGGTCGACTTGCGCGAGGACGATGGTGCCCGCACACCGTTCTCTATCCCTACAATACCTTCGGTGTCTCACACGCCTGCCTCCCCAACTGAGGCACCAGCGCCGACCGAGGTCGAGGAGCAGACCCCTCCAGCGCGACGTCGAGGTCTATGGCATGTTCTCTCGCGGACGTGGCATATCCTGTTCCCGTCGCTCCATCATTTCAAATCAAAATCGTTTTCTGGGAAGATCGTCTCACTCCTCGCCGTTCCCGCCGTTATGGCGCTGACGGTTACTTTACCTGTCGTCATAACCCCCTTTGGTAATGACGGTTCTCACGAAGAAAAGATAGACCGACATGACAGACGTCTGTCTGCATTTGAGGAGGAGGGTGTCGAGAGGGCGTTGATCGCCGAACATGAAGTTCAAGAAGACCTTCACGAGGCAGGGTTCAACAAGTGGTTGACAGCTATCCAGTGTATCCTCGGACCCTTGTTTTGTGTCGCTGCGTTGTTCAGTAAGTCGCCTTCGTTTTGTGATGAAATGCGATTCTTTTTTGACTTAAAGTCAAGATGGGAGTAGTCACCTAAATTGGTTGTTGACTGGGACAGCCCTCGGGGGATTTGTGCTTGCGTTGCTGGTACTCGCCTTTTCTAGCGCAGGTTTGCGCCCTGCTGCTCAAATGGGGAGATGCTCCATGGGGTTTCTCGTTGCTGTCGTGTGGATCATGCTGATTGCCGACGAGGTCGTGAACGTTCTCCAGGTAACTAATTCTGACGCCTCGTCTATCGGACCCGCCGCTCACGCGTCTCTCCTTTCCAGACCTTTGGGCACATCTTTGGGCTCTCGGACGCCATCATCGGTCTCACGATCTTCGCCATCGGTAACTCGCTCGCCGATCTCGTCGCCAACACGAGCGTCGCCGTACGTTCCCCGCACACACTCGCACACCCCCACCCTACTTACCATGCTCTCCCCTCCCCTCCTCACAGGTCTTTGCCCCCATGATGGGCTTCTCCGCCTGCTTCGGCGGCCCGATGGTGAACATCCTTCTCGGCATCGGCATCTCCGGCACGTATGTCATCAACGAGTCCGGCGGTGCGCCATACGATCTGCACTTTACGCCCACGTTGATCACCAGCACGGTCGGGCTACTGATGTTGTTGGTGACGACGCTGGTAGTGGTGCCGATGAAGGGCTACGTGCTCTCGAGACGGTGGGGGGCGTTTTTGATTTTGGCGTATGTGGTGATGATGAGTGCGAATTTGGCGGTTGAGGTGGGTTTTGAGTGAGTGGGTTCGTATGCGACGTATATATCGTGGAGGTCTTTTGGATTGTTTTTTTTTTCCTCTTGTACGTTAGGTATTGCGTTTTGTGGGCTGCACAGAGTACCTAGTTGGCATTATGGCCAGACGTTTGTTTTGAGTTCGGTTTGACGGGGATCATAGTTGCTAGAGGGATGGATAGACAAGATCGTCCGTGGCCGCTGTACTGACCAAATGCCTGGAGAGTCGTGACACCGAGTCCGAGTCCAGGCTCGACCGACGACCGTCCACTCAGGCTCTGTAGCGAAAAACCAGATGCGTGCTTGCAGATGCTGACCGACATGGAGACTGATCGGCCCAGTCAGGATCGGGAACGAGAATCAATCACTGGCGAGGAGGTGGTGGGGCAAAGTCAGCAGCACGCTCCGAGGAGGATAGAATCGACAGAGGCCATGAGGCTGTTCAATGACCGGTAAGATGTTTTCCACCCTTTGCTCACACCAGAGAGGCTTGGCGAGCGTCCCAGACGACCTGAAAGTTTGTTGTGCCTCACCGTACTGGAGGATATATATGTGCTGAAGGAGTGACGTGTGGAAGGCCAGGGGGTGGAGAAGCTGGTCTTCTCGCCCGAATGCTGGCGCTCATGGCTGTAGGGTGAGGAGGGTAAGTGTTTGGACAATACCGGACTGTACAAAAACTATGCTAGGAGGTACTGTGGCAACATTGGTAGCCAGTATACGTTACTGCGGGGTCAGCGTCTGATTGAATGCGACACGCACCAACCAAGATAGCAAGTAGTAAGACCTGCCCGCCTAGTACGGCGATGGTCGATAATAGAGTGTGGATGCGCGGCGGGCAGGTATGCAGCGACACGAGTTCCACTCCAAGTCGTTGGGTGTGGCAACGGATCCTCCAGGTATCCCGGGTGTTGGTCGACCGAATGCGATGCTGGTGCAGATGAACATTGGGCCCGTCCGTTTCACCCGGGTGATATCTTTAACCCAACATCAGCCTGACCCACACACGGCGAGAAGCGTGGTAAGAGAGGGGTGCTTCGTCCACCAGGCGCTCCTGTCAGCGAGGAGCAAAAAGATGAGATAGCTGATCGTACGTGTACACAGGAAACCTCATCAAAGGCGCCTGGCCCTGACGCAGCCACATGCCAACGCATCGAGCAAACAAACTGGACTCTGTTCTCAATTGGCTTGATGGAGTCAACTGCAGCGAAAAAACACGCAGACGTTGTTTCTCTCTGGCAACGTGACACATGGACGTGGTTGCCTCAAACGGATCAGTACAAGGTAGGGAGGACCGGCCAAGATTCGTTCCTATGGCTACAAGGCAAAGGTGTAGTATCGAAGACGCTCAATGTTCTGGCTGATACAGATTCGAAGGAAGCGTTGCCATACCCCGATATGTATATTCGACCGCCTTCGAGGAGCTTTGCTACGAGTATGCACCACACCTTGTCTCATGCCTACTACACGGCAACGAATTCGTGGAATGGGCATCGGAAGTCCAGGGTGCAGTGATCCTCTTCCGCCCGATTGACCAACGCCGATATCCGAGGCACTGGCATAAAGGCTATTACGGCCAAGGGAGATGATGCTGTGTTGCGCCAAGTTCTTTGGCGTTGCTCAGGAGGTTCACTTTGCTAGGTACTCGACTGCTTCCGGTGTTCAGCATCCCGATCAACATTGTTGATAACCTTGGTGCGGAAAGTGAGTTGGTCCATAGATCTCTGACTGCTCGTGGATGTTATCCTTACCTTCAATTTACACCGAACACTCATCGAAATTATAGCAATCTCGCAAATAGTTGACGTCTCGCTGAAACCATAGTCCTACTTAAACCCTGGCCGAGAATAAGGTTTATAACGATACGTCCATATGCTACACACATCGAGTAAAAGTTATACAGACCAACAACACCTACGAGATACGGAGCAAGACGCGAATAAGCAAAACGACGAGGAACAGCGTGATAAATATATAAAAACAGAATCAACGAAAGCCAAAGCGAGACAATCGGTTTTTAGATCAGACTCTCCACGGATATGTACGTGCCAACTCGGAGCCAAAGGAAAACCCCAGAGATATTAGCTCCCATCGTCATCGCGTCGAGTTTGTGCCTGCACCTCCAGCTGGAGTCTTTCCATCTCAGCACGGAGGTGTGCAAGCGTTTCCTCCTTCTGTGCCAGGTGTGTCCGTGCGGCATCTAGTGCTGCTTGCACCCTTTCGATGTCTTGCGGGCCAGGGCTTCGACGGGTGGTGCGGGGAGGTGACAGCGGGGCTGCGGGTGTGGGCGAGGACACGTGTTTAGGAGAAAACGGGAACGACACAAGATCTGTTTCTGTGTGCACATCGTGAGATGGAACGGTGGGGAATATGGTCGGCATGAGGGGCGATACGAGTTCCATGCTCTCTTCGGCTGCAATATCGTCCTCCAGTGGCTGCGGGGTGGAGACGTGGTACAAGTCCTAGCGGACCCAAGATTAAACAGTTGCATTGGTATGCGTGTATGCAATAAAGAAAGACCTACGTGAGCAGGATGCAATGCAGATGCACCGGACGAGGATTCTCGGAGTTGCACAATTTCGCGCAAAAGGATTTTCTCTCGGCTGCGTGCATAGGTACGCGCGTGTTGAAGTTGCTCTCGAAGGTCGTCGACTTCAGCCTGAAGACTTTGGTCTTGTCATGAAGGTAGCCTCTGGGAAGGATGGGTGAACCTCTTACCGGACACATTCCCCTTCGACACGCAGAACGTCTTGGAACACATCTATATTAATCCCATCTGTAACCTATGCAATGTTCAAATTGTCTGAACGAAGAAAAGAGAGAGGGGACACACCCTTCGTTGCCTTGCGGCCGCTTCGATTAGAGTTGTCCGCTCTGATACAAGAGCATCCATTTGAGTGGTCATCGCGCGTATCTGGTTGTCAAGTTGGGCTATGGAAAGCATCGTCGAAGGTGACGCAGGTTCTGGTGTTGATGCGGCTTTGCCAACATCCAGCGGATGCGACAGAGCATTTGGATCGACTGATTCTTTGCAAGAACCACTTGAAGCCGAAGCCGCCGTCCTGGCTTGCTCCAGCTGTTCACGTCAGGCTATATCAAACGGTTCTGTATTGTTGCAGGATACCTACCTTTTCCGCGATATGGCGAATCTCGATCTCCAAAGATCTATTTCGCGCGTTGTTGTTCTCCAGGAAGCGAAGACACTCCTCGTCTGATAATGGTTTCGGCTCTGGTAGCTTCTTCCCGGGTGTTCGCTTGCCGGGTGCATGGGTGGGGACATCCCGAGGTTCCTCAGGTTGATATTCAGGGTCATCAGGAGAGGTGATGCAGTGTTCTAGCTCAGCCTCGCGCACTGCAACCTTGGCTTCGAGTTCCTCGATGCGGAGATTGGCTTCCCCTACAGTTCTACAGTGGTTTTGTCGTTCAAAGTCAAGTTCTGTCTTTAGTCTGGCGATTATGGAGGTAGCATATGCCAACAACTCGTTGTTGTAGTCTTCCTTTGTCTTTCCACCGTCAATGGCGCCTGCGGTAACTTGCTCTGGGAACTCGATATTGAGATTGCCTCGCTGGAAGGCGTTGGATGGGTTTGGAGAGTGGGAAAGGCGACACACCTGCATGTTTAGTGATGTGCATCCGGCTACATGGCCATGAGCTCCAATCATTCGAGACTTGAACTGAGAAACCAAAGAGAGGGGGGGGAGGAAACACCATACAATCCACGCCACAGAAATGAATGCCTGGAAACAACCTGGGAGGAAGAAGGGTTCTCTACGTACCTTTCTCGATTAGATCCTCGACGACATCCTTCAACTCGTCCCTCTCCACCTCCAGATTTTTTGCCACACTACGCAAACGGTCCACTTCGTGTACGAGCTTCATTTTTGCTTGCTCCTCGGCCGAAATTTCCAGCGCGTGTTGAGAACGCGAAGCATCCAATACGTCGATTGTTTTCAGTAAACGGGTGTGGGCAGTCGACGCACGCGCACTATATGCCTCCAAACGCGCTTCAAGGGCCGTTATCTAGAAAAAAAGAGACGTGGATAGGACGTAATGAGCGAAATGAAACATTGAGGTCAAGAGCGCACGCACTCGGTCGTCCTTTTCCCGAAGCAACGCCTTTACGTCCTCGTCTTGGGCCACTGGTTTCTGGTCTCGTGCGTGGCTTGGTCCCATATATTATTCCAGTTCGTACACTGTTGTGTACAGCAATCGGGGCATACACGGCGCGGGCGTCAGCGTTGGCTACAACAGTCTGCAACATACATAGAAGGAAATTTGGGCGGGATGGTGCTGACGCGCCTCAATGGACGCCCGTCCGGGCTGTCGGAAACGCCCACGGCGTCGCTCTCACTTATTCGTCCAACTGTCCGAGAGCCGGTTCACTTGCGATAACCTCATGGTTGCCGAGGCCAAGATCGTGGAATGGGAAACGCCGTTCCTGAACCCTCTGGCGACGAACCGCGAAGGCGTTCGCCGGGCGTTGATTATCCTCAACCAGCCTTTCTCGCTGTCTTTGCTTGAGACGCTCTGGAAAGCTTGCTCGTGGAGATGTTGTGCCGACGGCGGTGCCAACCGCCTGTACGATCTGCTGGCGAAGGCACCAGATGGCGAGCAGTTGCAAAACCTGTGAGAGAAATGGGCTTCATTTATCTGAGCTTCTGACGAATGGGTACATAGATACATTCCTGATCTGATCAAGGGTGATCTGGACTCTCTGCGTGAGGACGTTGGAGAGTACTATTCTACGAAGGCCTGTTTTCAAGGCATTCCAGCTGGCTGGACGATCTTACGACTGCTTAGGGAGTACCAGTCTATCAAGACTTGGACCAGGATACCACAGATCTCATGAAGTGCATCGAAACACTCGAAGAGAACGAACGCAAGGAAGGGCACAAGGTCAGATTGACCCATTAACCAACTCCGCTCATAGAACTCAGCATTTGGATCCAGTATGAAACTCTCATTCTCGGTGGACTTTCCGGAAGACTTGACCAGACTGTACACGTCCTCTCATACCTCCACAGGATCCGGCAGAGGAGGTCAAGAGTCTATGTCATTACGGACGACAATATTAGCTGGGTTCTTGATGGGGTGAGTTTTGACGTCGAATCACGGAGTTGTAATCGTGAAATTGTGCCAAGGGACATCATCAGATATCTATTGACCATGATCTTTTGGGTCCAACCTGTGGCCTCTTACCTGTCGGTGTAGATTCTACTGTGTTGTCCACATCCGGTCTTCGATGGAACTTGGGTAAATTGAATCTGTCTACCTTTATGTGTTTTCTTGATCACTTTACTTGAAGATGGGACAGAATCCTCGTTCGACGGTCTAGTGTCTACCTCCAATCACTTGGTCCCCGCGGAGCAATTCGTGACAATCAAGACTTCTCGCCCGATCTGGTGGTGTGCGGAGCTGCGTAGGAAGGTATAAGCTATGCAGCATCGAAGTGCGTTGCTATTACTGCTGTCTTACTCTTGAAGAATATGGATCTGGCAGCGTGTGTTTACGGATTCTGAGATCATAGGAAGTGTTCTTCCTTTGCAAATACCTTTCTACAGCTGTCGTTAAGACAGCTAGTTTTTCATCCTTTCTAGTGGGCGAATCCGTTACTCTCAGGGCTTTTGGATCAAAAACGATGCCAGGGAATCTGATCGTTACTTTCTCCAACAGGCCCATCTTCGCCGAACTGGGACAAAGTGTACCAATACTGGCGGCACAAGGTCATGCCTTTGCTCGATATGACGTGCGACACGACCGGACACTTCGGAAAGTTATTTTATAAATTGAGCCAAGGTATGAGCGCGGTACTCGTCAAAGACCCGAGGGTCAAACGCTGCTGATTTTTAGGGCGTGATCACGGCGTCACAGTTAGGCGCTCACTTCAAGGTATAAATCATCATCAGAGCCAGTTTTACTTTCTTCAAAGTAAAAGCAAATTTTTGGTCGTCAGGCATCATAATAATTCGAGCCCAGGATGAGCAAGTGAACACATGAAATATTTCCCGCGAGCCTATGACGGTGAGTCGGTGACAGGTATGCCATGTTCAGACCCATCTAAATAGGGAGCCGATCGCGAGCTTTGTCTTCTCATTCTACGCCTCATCGATACCTAAGGTCACGCCTTCTTCACGCGACCGAAGCTGCTTTATTCTGGGATCGCAACTTCGACGGGGCCACAGACAATACACATCCCCTCGAGCCACGTCTCTTCAACCCTGCTCAAAACACATACCTTTTCTCAGGCGCCAACATCCTCCAGGCGTGGCTGTCCACAAAAAGGCGTCATCCACTCGCAGGTGCCACCGTACTTACAAGTACTGCCGGGTAGGATAAAATGTATCACGCCACCCCGTCGTCCATGAACACGACCTCGCTGCTCTTACGTCCGAATGAGATCATTTTCGGGCAGGCGGTGTGCGCAGAGGAGTCAGTAGGTGTAGCGGCGGATAGTTGACATTTTAGATGGCCCGCGTCGACTTTCTGACAAGCCGCTAGCACAACTTCATGTCTTTCGCGGGATCCAAGGAGTTGAAAGAGGTTGTGCTGGTATAGTAAGAAAGTCATTAAAATACGGATACGGTCCAGAGGGTTGCCAGGACCCGTGAATTAGTTTATGTAGCGTCTAATCTTGTCGTATTTACCCCAAGAACCAACTCCCCCACACATATCATTACGAGGACGGGCCAGTGTCTTAACGTCCATCTCAATATTCGACGGCGCACCCCTCACGCAAAAACACTATCACCACCAGGTGAGGCCACATCTCTAAATACCAACTTCTCCCTCGCCTAGAGGAGAAACGACACATGAACCCCAACCGCCTTTGCAAAGAGGGAAAAGAGGGGCCCAACGCACCTGGGTCAACAAGTCCTCATCAATCTCTGGAAGGACCTCCCGCGTCTCATCCGCGCACGGGACAACCTCCCACCTCGTCGGCGAATTCTCGATACACAAGCAAATATCCGCTGGTATGTGTGCACCATGCTCGGCATTAAAGCTTTCGCGCTTCCGACGTTCCTCTGCACGACAACGTCGCGGTACATTCGTCAGGAAAAAAAAAACACACTCAGCAATCGAAGACCGTTTGCCCTTGTTCGCTCACCAGAAGTCTTGTCGTCTAGCCGAACCAACATATCCTCGACCATCTTCTCCGCATTTTCCAAGTATTTTCCTCGCCTCGCAATCTCGAGGAGGAGTTTGTTAAATGAGAATTGATACTGGACAAATCTATGGCGCAGGTCTTCTACCACCAACAATCGTTGATTGAGGCCGTCCAAGAGATCTTCGCAGTCTGCCTGTCCGACGGGAACGGGGATGATGGGTCGTGAACAGAGCGCCAAAGAGAAAGGGCGCACCTCGACGTCTTGTTGCTTCTGAAGCATGTCCGACATGATATCTCCGAGTTCGTCTAGGTCGTCTAGGGTGCTACGGCTTGCATCTAGTTGTTCTTGTGCGGCAGTCTTGGCAAGCACTAATTTCTCGCTGCGTTGTAGGGTATGAGCGGTACGTCTACTAGTAGTAGATTCCACCGCTCACTGAACCTCCTGAATGGAATGAACATCTTCCTCGAGCTCTGCCATGATCGCAGGGAGCTCGTCCGTATCTCGATGCATCGCTGTAAAATGGTATTGATATGACCTCGACACGCGAATTCATTGTAGATACCTTGCATCTCTTCTTCCGAGTGGGATATCCCGGCCTCGCTGTCGTGAAGTGCATCCGCCATTTGCTCATAGTGTGATGCCAAACTCTCGAGATGCCTCGCCATTCCGGTCGTCGTCTTCTCCTGGGAAAGTAACAAGGACCCGATTGGAGGTGGTGCATTCGAGGCAGGCAAAGAGTCGCGTATAGAAGAGACCGTGGTTGAAAGTGTCTCTGGGTAGTCATACGTTGTTGACACAATGTCCTGTATGCGCATACATCAACGGTTCCGGTCCGAAAGAAGAGAGGGGAAGAGAAGGGCCGGACACGCACGTCTAGCTTCGTTCGATCGCTCTCCACAGCGTCCAACACCTGCTCGATCGCACTTTCGTCCACAAAGTCTCGCAACGTTTTCCACGTGGACCGATCGACATGCTTCGTCGCGAGCTTCCTCTCAAAGACATTCCCCCGAACAGTCGCAGAAGGGCTCTGAGTGGGGTCGGCGATACCATTCGCCTTGTCGAGCGAATGCTGGCTCCCGAACAGAGAAGAGTCGGTCGAGGTCTGGTGAAACCCTGGAGGGACGAGCTGCGTGCCAAGTGATTCGAGGATGGTGTCGAGGGCAGAGGTACGCTCCGAACGGACGGCGTCCCATTCCTGTCATAGGTCGATCAGCGCAATGAGGCATCGTCCAAGTGGCGAGGAACAAAACAAAGTACGTACGCGGACCTGCTTGTCGAGTTGGGCGCGTTTGTGCTCGATGCTCTTTGCCACGCCCGCAGCCAGCTACGTGACAGGGTGAGAGGGCCGGTAAGGGAGTGTATTCAAGGCGACGTGGCGCACCTTGAGCTGCTCGATGACTGCCTGGCTGATCCATTTGACCTTGGCGTCGAGGGCGAGCACGTCGACGGCGCACTGGGCGGAGGCGTTAGTGAGGGCATTGGCCTTATAGCAGAGGTGTTCGCCGTGTTGGAGGGCCTTCTTGGATTGAAGCACGAGCGCGACGAGGTGGGGCTGGTCCGCGCGGGTTGCATAGGGCGGAGATGTCATCAAAGGTGCGTCGGTCGAGAGCGCACACCATACCAACGGACCGGACCCCTGGGACTCTGCTTCACCCGGGCCATTAATATAACGGGCGATCCACGACTAGGGTGCGGACGACCCCACGTCTCATTGCAGCAGACATCTGCTCGAATGAACGTCTTTTGATCAGCCATTTGCACCACGCCAGAGCTCCATCTACGGTCATGGTACCACTCCCCCATCATATCTTTTATTCTCGCTGTCATTCAGCTTGGTACTCTCTCTCGGATCTGGGCTATCTTTCTCGAAATTTGTTGCTGCTGTGACTACTAGCACCATTTCAATCTATCTCTGCAGCTACTAGCCACAAAAAAAAAAAAGAAACCTGCAGACGTTGTGTTATGGTGAAACTCGAGTTCTGATCTTGTTTAGTTTGCAACTCCGGCAGATTCATTCGAATAGACGCCAAAAGTCATCCATGGGGAACCGAACACCTCCCGAGTTTGTCATTCTACCTCGTCAATGCCTGGCTGGACCTTGATCGAGACCCATCCAATCGAAGGTCGCACCTTCCAACGCCCTCTCGACGCCATCGAGCTTGTTACCTTCTGGGGTGCCCACTTCAACGGGACCTCAGACATTCTCCATCCTGTCGAGTTGCGTCTTTTGAACCCTTCTCGGGATGCACACCTTTTTTCAGACGCCAACATCGTCAAGGCATGGCTGTCCACAAAGAGACGTTATCCATTCGTTGGCGCCACCATACAAATACTGCCAGGTACGTAAATTGTACCATGCCTTCTCGACGAGGCTGACCCGAGTACAGTGAGTGGTGGCGGTGATACTGTACCCACATCTGCTTCGGAGCCCCACTTTATCGTCCGAGAACACGATCTCGCTGTCTTGCGTCCAAACGACATTGTTTTTGGGCAGGTAGCCTGTGCAGAGGAGGTGCAGCAGCGGATTACTGACATTTTGAATGGTCCGCGTCCTCTCTCGAACGAGCTGCTAGCCCGGCTGTATGTCTTTCGGGAGACTGATCCCCAGAGGGCGGACATCCTCCACTTGGCGGCGTTGATCGCACATTGTGTGACCGATGGAACAGCGAACAGGACGCTTATGCGGTGTTTATTGGATACGCTTGCGAGAGGCAGAGAGCCAGACATGGAGCCTGCACAGATTCCATTAGAGGGAAGGTTGGCGATGATGGTCCCCCCAGTGGATCTCGTACCTATGCATTTGCGCTCGCTGAATCCAACAAGACAACGTTGGCGATCGGCGATCGGCGCCCTGATATTGAAATCGAGGTGGGCAAAAGACCAGGTAGGTACATACCATCTTTCCTCGGCGTTCTCTTGATTACTGGTTAGGGTGGGCACACACTTCCGTGTCGTTACACGCGGGCGACACTGCGCACTCCCGCACGATCTGGTTTCGTCTCCACCTTGCTTACAGAAGCACAGACCACTGCCGTGATTGGCAACTGTCGTTTGCATAAACTCACGTTTGGAAACGCCTACCTTGTGCTCGCACAAGTAGCGATGACCCGGGTGCTCTATAGACGGTACCTTCGTGGCGAGATCTCAGAGGAAGAATGGACATATCGAAAGAGGCAGCCGTACCGAAGTACCGGCCCGTTCAACTTGCGCCCCTATTTGGACAAGGAATGCTTCGAGGAGGGCGGCGGAGGCGAATTTATGCTTTGCGCTAGTCTATACTCTTATCAGCTCCCGTTCATGACGCTCGGTGGAACGGAACGACACCGGTACCATGAGCATGATCTATCGGATGGTGCACCGCCGTTCTCGGATCTTCTCACGTTTGACCGTTTTTTGCATCGCGCTGGGCTGGTCAAGAAGCAGGCCAAGGCATATTTTGGTCATCCCTTGTTTTTCGAGATCATGCGTGCGGCCAGTCTGGAACGCGGTCGCGGTACGCGCCTCTTTGCTCTGCAGTGGAAAAAGCACCTCGAATGTGCCAGTGACATTGGTACACATGGAAACTCGGACGGCGATGATGAGGTTCTGGCGGCCACTGACATGCCTTCGGTCATTGCCCACGGAGGGTCCACGCTCGGAAACGTGCGTCCTTCCACCAACCATCGTCCACCTCATTCACATTTCCGACCTGTCACTTAGGTGCATTTGATATCCCCGACTGAATACCCCTTGCCACCCACCCATCCGCTCTCGCCCTTTTCTCCCGTTCCACATCCATCCAGAGCAGGTTACGTGACTCCTCCTCCTACCACGGAGGTGGATACAATCCCGAGAATTGCAGTGGAGGGCGCCATGCCAGTGTCACGGGCCCATGCACGTCCAGCGGAGCTTACTCTCAGTGCATTGACTTCATGCGGACGGATGAGCATGTACGTTTTTTATGACTGCAACGTGTATGAGGATGGAGTGGTGAAAGAGTGGTTAGACGAAGTGAGGGGGGCGGTGTTGTGGTATCTTGGTCAGGCGCACCCGGTCGCGTCGTGATCAACGCGGTCACGGTATCAGCGATGCATGGCATGCATGATTGTGAGCCTGCCAGCATAGACATACATCGAGTTTGAGAATGCACTGGTTTGTTGGGAAGCACAGGTGGAGCTGGTGATCTCACCTGTTTGCACATTGTGTAGCTCAGGTAGTTTGGCTCTCCGAGCCGCAATACCTTCAATCTATGATTCAAGATCGTCCATTTCGGGGCGTTTGACCCGCAACGAGTTGTGGGGTCTTGTATCAGCACTAGGTGCTCGTACGTGAGACGAAATCAAAGAATTTGTCCGTACTAGTGGTCCTCCCGCGCAGTTCAGTTGTCCTACTTGCAGGATTGAACGTCAAAAACACAGGCAGGTTGCGCTGTGTGAGTTACTAAATTGTGCCGCATACCTTGCTGGACCACACAAGGATCATAAATCCAAACGTACGTCCCCCCTACTAGTCATAATTGGGCTCGCACTGTACTGCTGTGTGTCAAACATTACTACCGACGAACCTCATGTGGCTGTGATCTGCTCCTTGTGATCATCGCTACCAACGCACGGGCTCCCGGCCTGACCATACTGTCGGCGGGTGAGGCTGGCACGCGCTGCGAGCGAGTGTGGTGCCAGTGGCGGTTCGACAGTTGTAGAGCTACAACTAGGCCTCCAGCCACAGCACCAGGACCCCTGACACTGCAGAGGCCGGCGCAGCCGCGCAGGCCAGGTTACACCGGGCCGCCACACCCGGCCTGACCCACCTCAGCAAGTCCGCACTTAGGTCGGACATTATCACCGACGGAACGTTTCAAGGTTTTGGACATCTGAGTCATTGGCCGATGGGCTCTGTACGGAGTCTCATCATCTCGTAATGGGCTCAAAGTTGCTTGCTAAACAACGTTTCAGAGCCCGTCTTTCTTATCCCGTCCCCATCGATGCCTGGTTGGACCTTGATCGAGACCCATCCAACCCACGGTCGCATCTTTCAACGTCCTCTCGGCACGACAGAACTGGCCTTCCACTGGGATTGCCAGTTCAACGGGACCGCAGACAATCTACATCCCGTCGAGTTGCGTCTGTTGAATCCTTCTCGGGATGAGCAACTTTTCTCAGACGTCAATATCATCAAGGCATGGCTATCTACAAAGAGACGTTATCCACTCGCAGGCGCCACTGTACAAGAACTGCCAGGTGCGTAAATTGTACTACGCCGTCTCGAGCTGGCTGACTCGAAAATAGTGGGTGGTGGTGGTGACAGTATCCCCACAACCACCTTGGAGCCCCATTTTGTCGTCCGGGAACAAGACCTCGCTGTCTTGCGCCCAAGCGAGATCGTTTTTGGGCAGGTAGCCTGTGCAGAGGAGGTGCAACAGCGGATAGCTGACATCTTTGGTGGCCCGCGCCCTCTGTCGAACGACCTGCGGCTAGCGCAACCGTATGTCTTTGGTGAGACCGACTCCGGGAGGGCGGACGTCCTCCACTTGATGACGTTGATAACACACTGTGTGACCGATGGAATGGCGAACAGGGCGTTCATGCGGTGTTTGTTGGACACGCTCGCGAGAGGTGGGGAGCCAGACTCGGAACCTCCTCAGGCTCCACTGGAGGATAGATTAGCAATGGTGATTCCTCCGGCAGATCTGATGCCTATGCACTTGCGCTCGCTGAGTCCTACAAGACAACGTTGGCGGAGGGCGATTGCCGCTGTGATATTAAAATTGCGGGTGGAAAAATGCCAGGTAGGTACATACCACCTTTCCTGATCTTTTTTTAATTGCCCGCTAGGGTGGGCATACACTTCCGCGCCGTTACACACGTGCAACACCGTACACTCCAGCACGATCTGGTTCCGTCTCTACCTTGTTTACAGAAGCACAGACCACTGCCGTTATTGGCAACTGCCGTCTGCATGAACTCACGTTCGGAAATGCCTACCTCGTGCTCGCACAAGTAGCGATGACTCGGGTGCTCTACAGACGGTATCTACGCGGCGAGATCTCAGAGGAAGAATGGGCATATCGAAAAAGGCAGCCGCATATCTATAGTGGACCGATCAATCTGCGTCCGTATCTAGACAAGACATGGTTCGAGAAAGGCAGCGGAGGCGAATTTATGCCTTCCATTAGTTTCTGCACTTACCAGCTCCCGTTCATGACGCTCGGTGGAACGGAACAACGCCAGCGCGACGACCTCGATCTGTCGGATGGTGCACCACCGTTCCCGGATCTTCTCACGTTCGACCGTTTCTTGCATCGCGCTGGGTTGGTGAAGAAGCAGGCAGCGACATTTTTCGGACATCCCTTGTTTCTTGAGATCGCGCATGTGACCCCTCTGGAATTCAGTCGCCACGCGCACCTCCTTGCTCTGCGGTGGAAAAAGCAGGTCGAGACTGCCAATGGCTTTGGCATGCACAGCAGCTCGGACAACGACGATGAAGTTCTGGCGGTCACTGATATGCCCAGGGTCTTTGCCCACATAGGATCTACCCTTGGAAACGTGCGTCTTTCCGTCGTCCACCTCATTCACATTTCCGACCTGTCACTTAGGTGCATTTGATATCCCCGACCGAATACCCCTTGCCACCCACTCATCCATTATCACCTTTTTCGCCTGTTCCACATTCTGGCAGAGCAGGTTACGTGGCCCCTCCCCCCGCCATGGAGGTCGATGCGATGCCGAGAATTGTGGCAAAGAGCACCATGACGCGGCTTCATACGCGCCCGGCGGAGCTCTATCTCGGCGCCTTGACTTCGCGCGGTCGGTTGAACATGTGTGTCTTTTATGACCGCAACGTGTACGAGGATGAGGTGGTGAAAGAGTGGTTAGACGAAGTGAGGGGGGCGGTGTTGTGCTATCTTGGTCAGACGCATCGGTCGGGTCGTGATCAACGCGGTCACGATGACAGTGGTGCACGACAGGCATGATTGTGAGCTCGTTAGCGTGGACATACATTCGACTTGAAGCGCTCACTGATGTGGTCTAAATTAATTCAAAAACTCGATTGGATAGACCAAGGCTGACGAAACGGCGACATTGAGCCTGAGTCACCACTGGTTCAAAAGCGGGTACGATCATTGTAGTTGCG
>JBBPNQ010000319.1:0-20433 GCA_038090975.1 Boletellus pseudochrysenteroides
CAGGCCTACATTCTTATGAACCCTTGAGGAGCAGGAGTTGTAAGCAACCGCTAGATCCTATACAGGACTAGGGTCACCGACATAGCACTTGTGAGGAAAGGGAGGCAAGAGATCTAGGGGGAATTCCCACAAGAACTTGACTAGAGTTCTTGGGGCGATGGAATTCAAGATTATATACTTTACAGGTGTTTGTACATATTGTGGTAATGGTCCGTGCGCACATAGGCTAGAACGTTCTAGACTACAGCGGAGATTAATGGGGCTATGCGTGGCTATGTTTAGAATGGAAGAGAAGGAACAGAGATTAAAGGAGCGAGGCGTGATGTCATAATGATATCATAGGCCTAGACCAGGTCACGTGATCGGTCATGTGCTAGTCATCGAAGAAAAGTTCTAAGTCCAAAAGATAAGATAAATACATTGATAGGATGTCTGCGAAGGTTACGATAGGGGCTAAGAGGTGCGTTCGTAACAGGAGTTAAGTATCGCCCCCTACACCTATGCCAAAATAAAGGCGTTAGAAAAGAAACAACTGACAGTGGACCTTCCCCTGGAAGAACAGATCCCCAAAGAATATCACGAATTCCTAGAAGTCTTCTCCAAGAAAGTCTCAGAACGTCTTCCCTCAAGGAAGCCCTGGGACCACACCATAGATCTCAAAGAAGGGTTCATGCCCAAGAAAGGAAGGGTTTTTCCACTATTGGTTGAAGAACAAAAGGAGGTGTCCAAATTCATAGACAAGCAGTTATGAAAAGGATACATTCAGCCCTCTAAGTCACCACAAATGTCACCTGTCTTCTTTGTACCAAAGAAAGATGGTAAAAAGTGCATGGTGCAAGACTACCGCTACCTAAACGAGTGGATGGTAAAAAACAATTATCCCCTCCCACTGATCTCCCAGCTAGTGGACAAGGTTAAAGGATCCACATGGTTTACCAAGATCGACCTCCGATGGGGATATAACAATATAAGGGTCAGAGAGGGTGACGAATGGAAAGGGGCATTCGTCTGCCATCATGGAAGTTTTGAACCCACAGTCATGTTCTTCGGGCAGTGCAACTCCCCTGCCACATTCCAAACCATGATGAATGAAATCTATGCCAATATGGATGCATGTGTAGTAGTTTACATCGATGACATAATGGTGTTTACATCAGGAACCCACGAGGAACACATGCAAACAGTAAAAGAAGTACTCCGATGATTGCAGGATAATGACCTATTCACCAAACCAGAAAAGTGCTCCTTCTTCCTCAAAGAAGTCGAATTCCTGGGAATGATTGTGTCCCAAGAAGGGATCAAGATGGAGCAGGACAAGGTTAAAGCAATCCTGGAGTGGCCCACACCACATAACCTCAGAGGAGTAAGGAGCTTCTTGGGGCTAGCAAACTTCTACCAGAGATTCATTCAAGATTTCTCCAAAATAAGCCACCCCTTAAATGACTTAACCAAGAAAGACCAACCATGGGCATGGTTGGAAAAGGAAAACGCCACTTTCGAGCACTTAAAACAAAGATTCACCACAGCACCCATTCTCGCTTACCTAGACAACGACCAAAGGTTTCAGCTAGAAACAGATGCCTCAGACTTCACCACTGGCGGCGTGTTATCAATTGAAAAGGAAGGAAAATGGCATCTGGTAGCCTTCTCTTCCCATGCAATGACACTGGAACAATGGAACTACCCTATCGCGGATAAGGAAATGTTGGCAATTATCCTTGCACTCAAGCAATGGCGCCACTACCTCGAAGGGGCAAAGTTCCAATTTGAAATCTGGACGGACCATGCAAATCTCCAGTATTTCATGGTTAAACAAGATCTCAATCGGAGGCAGGCTAGATGGGCCCAATACTTGTCCCGATTTGATTACCTATTAGTAAAGAAGCCTGGAACCTGTAAGCAACCGCTAGATCCTGTACAGGACTAGGGTCACCGACAAAGAGACTTGGGAGGAAAGTGGGCAAGAGGATGTAGGGGAATTCCCACAAGAACTTGACTAGAGTTCTTGGGGCGATGGGATTCATGTTTATATACTCATACAATGCTTGTAACTATTGACTACATGGTCCGTGTGCGTACAGGCTAGAACCTTCTAGACTTGTAGCAGAGATTAATGTGGCTATGCGTGGCTATGTTGGAATGGAAGAGAAGGAACGGAGATTAAAAGAGTGAGGCGTGATGTCTCGATGACATCATAGGCCTAGACCGGGTCACATGACCAGTCACGTGCTAGTCGTCGAAAAGTTCTAAGTCCAATGATAAGATAGGTGCAAGGATAAGATGTCCGCGATGGTTACAATAGGGGCTAAAGAGTGCGTTCGTAACAGAACCTCCATGGGGAAGGCAGATGCACTTTCTCGCCAAGAAGATCATGCTATCGGCATTGAGCAAGACAACGCACAGGTTCAGATTCTTCCAGCTGAAAGAATCCAAGGGATGGAACTGACATGTGTTCATGGCAGCGAAGAGAAGATCCTAAAACACATCAAAGAAGCCCAAAAGAAAAGCCCCTCCCATGGGACAACGCTCAATGCAGACGGCTTAGAGTGAAAGGAAGACAAAATTGTGGTCCCTGATGTTGACACCTTACGTCAGGACATAATAACACAATACCATGACTCCCCAGTAGTTGGTCACACTGGTAATGAAAAAACCCTGAAGCACATACATCGATACTACAGGTGGCCAGGGATGACCAAACAAATTGAAGAGTACATGGCACGGTGTGACTGCTGCGCCAGAATGAAACCTTCAAACAAGGCACCACCAGGCTTACTCCAGCCCCTTCCCATACCTCAGAGCCCCTGGGAAGACATCTCAGCAGATTTCACCATGGACTTTCCCACCGTCAACGGCAAGGATTCTATTTTGGTGGTAGTAGATCGGTTCTCCAAATCAGTCAAAATTATCCCCACCACTAAAACCGTGACGGCCTTGGGAACTGCCCAAATATACTGAGACCACATATGGAAGCACCACAGGCTTCCAAAATCAATTGTGTCCAACTGTGGTCCACAGTTCACCACCGAAGTAATGAAAGAACTTGCAGGGGTCCTCAAAATAGACCTCAAATTATCCACCGCCTATCACCCCCAAACAGATGGGCAACTAAGTGTATGAATCGGGAGATCTCCATCTATCTCTGCCTTTTCTGTGCAGAAAGGCAAAGCAATTGGCCACAGTGGCTCGCCCTGGCCCAATTTGCCATCAATAACCGGGTAGCTTGGCTACCAATAAGACACCCTTCACCCTCACCCATTCCTACACTCCCTGGATGGGTATTGAACCGAAACACAGAAAGGTGCCGGCAGCCAACACATTTATCACCAACTTCTCCATGGCCTTTGATCAGGCCAAAACATCCATGAAAAAGGCACAGGATGCCATGAAGCACCAAGCTGATAAGCAATGATCAACATCTCACGACTTCTTTGTTGGCCAGCAGGTCTGGCTTTCAACATCTAATTTAAGACTTCCCCGTGCTTCTAAGAAGCTTACGGAAAGGTGGCTGGGCCCCTACACCATCACGGACCTTGTCAGGAGCAACGTGGTTAAACTCCAATTGCCATCTTCTATGAAGATTCATCCCATAATTAACATGTCACGCATCAAACCGTATCAGGAGACATTACTGGGACAACCCCTTGTCACCCCTGGCCCTCTTGTCATAATGGACGAAGGGAATATGGAATACAAAGTCAATTATTTAGTTGACTTGCGCCTTAAACGTAATAAGGTGGAGTTTCTGGTGCACTAGAAGGGGTATGATGACTCTAACCATACATGGGAACCAGAATCTAATTTATCCCATGCCAAGGGTGCAATAACGGACTTTTACGTGTCTCACCCCTCAGCCCCTTGGCATCTACGAATGACAACCAAAGCCTTCTTCTCCTTATTTAATCACTACAAACCAATACCTGCGGAACGCGATGTCTTTTCTCACCTGGAAGTCAAGTCTTAGACAGGGGGTGGTGTTACAAATGCACTCTTTAGCCCCTATTGTAACCTTCGCAGACATCTTATCAGTGGCAGACCTTATCTTTTGGACTTAGAACATTTCTTCAACAACTAACACGTGACTGGTCACATGACCCAGTCTAGGCCTATGATGTCACTATGACATCATGCCTCACTCCTTTAATCTCCATTCCTTCTCTTCCATTACACATAGCCTCGCACTGCCTCATTAATCTCCGCCATAGTCTAGAACATTCTAGCCTATGCATGCACAGACCATGTAGTCAATATGTACAAACACTGTATTAGTATAAGAACCTTGAATCCATCGCCCCAAGAAC
This sequence comes from Boletellus pseudochrysenteroides, assembly GCA_038090975.1. Taxonomy (NCBI): domain Eukaryota; kingdom Fungi; phylum Basidiomycota; class Agaricomycetes; order Boletales; family Boletaceae; genus Boletellus; species Boletellus pseudochrysenteroides. The sequence goes on from JBBPNQ010000319.1 coordinate 4,302, forward strand.
TCCAGTCAAGTTCTTGTGAGACTTCTTACTAGATTCCCTTGCCCATTTCCTCACAAGTGCTATCATCGGTGGCCCTAGTCCTGTATAGGATTAGCGGTTGCTTACACTCTCTCACCGTCCCAATCTCCTCCCATCTGGTGACTCTGACAACGAGGCCACTACTCTTCTACCACCCTCCTTGTTTGTCACCCTCATCGACACCGCTCTTTCCTCCAAACTCACTGCCTCCTCTGCCTCCAATCCCCTTGTCCTTGATGCTCTCCATGCCCTCTCTGGGGAAGTTCCTCCAAAATTCTGCTCGCATCTCTTCGACTGGCACTATGATGCTAGAATCCTCACCTATCAAGGTCGTGTCTATGTCCCCAACGACCTTGCCCTGCGCCAATCCATTGTTGCCCAACACCATGACCACCTCACTGCCAGCCACCTGTAAGCGACTGCTAGATCCTGTACAGGACTAGGGTCACCGACGCAGAAACTTGTGAGGAAAGTGGGCAAGAAAACTAGCGGGAAATCCCACAAGAACTTGACTAGAGTTCTTGGGGCGATGGAATTCAAGTATTTATATTAATACATGTATTTGTACATATCGACTACATGGTCCGTGTGCATACAGGCTAGATCGTTCTAGACTGCAGCGGAGATTAATGAGGCTATTCGTGGCTATGTTAGAATGGAAGGGAAGGGACGGAGATTAAAAGAGTGAGGCATGATGTCATTAGTGACATCATAGGCCTAGACCGGGTCACGTGACCTGTCACGTGATAGTCGTCGAAGAAAAGTTCTAAGTCCAAAAGATAAGATAGTTGCAGAGATAAGATGTCCGCAAAGGTTACGATAGGGGCAAAGAGGTGCATTCGTAACACCACCCCAGTTATCTTAAAACCCACCAACTTGTCGTTTCCGAATTCTGGTGGCCAGGTCTGGCCCAATTTGTTCGACGATACATCGAGGGATGTGCCCCCTGCCAACAGGCCAAGGCAAATACCCATCCCATGACTCCACCACTCACTCCCATTCCCTCTTGCTCTTTCCATCCCCTTCCTTCAGTCATTGCCAAGACCCACCTTCCTGCCGTAGAAGACTGCCTAAAGACCCCTATTTCTGCCTAAGATGAAGCCCTCACTTCCCATGAGCTAGCTCAACAAGTCATGAAATCCTGCTCTCATGGGAAGTTTACCCCGTTCTCTAAGGGGGACAAGGTCTGGCTGGAAGCCAGAAACCTCAAACACCTTATCGCTAACCCCAAGTTCACCCCAAAACAAGAAGGCCCCTTCATTATCACCCACGTTCTTTCCCTATTAACATACAAACTCCACCTTCCCAAGACCTGGAAGATCTATCCCATCTTCCATGCCTCTCTTCTCACCCCTTATTGTGAGAATGAAACCCATGGTCCCAACTTTCCCACTCCACCACCTGACCTTGTGGAAGGTGAAGAAGAATTTGAAATTGAAAGAATCATCAGGCACCAGGGGCCACCATCCAATCACAAATATCTCGTCCAGTGGAAAGGATACTCCACCGAAGAAGACTCTTGGCTCTCGAAGATGGACTTCAAACATGCATGGACTGTAAGCAACCGCTAATCCCATACAGGACTAGGGTCACCAACAAAGAGACTTGTGAGGAAAGTGGTTCAAGGACTAGGGGAATTCCCACAAGAACTTGACTAGAGTTCTTGGGGCAATGGAATTCAAGACTATATACTATACAGGTGTTTGTACATGTTATGATGATGGTCCGGGCGCGTACAGGCTAGAACATTCTAGACTACAGCGGAGATTAATGAGGCTGTTCATGGCTATGTAGAATGAACGGAAATTAAAAGAGAGAGGCATGATGTCATAGTGACACCATGGGCCTGGACCGGGTCACATGACTAGTCACGTGTTAGTCGTCATAGAAAAGTTCTAAGTCCAAAAATAAGATGCAGTGATAAGATGTCCGCGAAGGTTACGATAGGGGCTTAAGTGCGTTCGTAACACGGACCATCCTCTTGGCCTATAAGAACCTCCACTCCCTCACCACCCTTTCTAAGTCCACCACACAAACCCCCTGCAAGTAACTCTTCATGTCCTCTCCAACCCATACCACCTCCGACGTCTCCTCCACCTGCACCTCCCCTGGATAGGAGGCAACCAAAATCACTGGTCTCCTTGTCCTGAACTCTTCTCTTGACCCTTTCCTTTGTACTATAGCTATGCCTCCTTCATCTTTTCCCTCTCCAGTGGTATTAGTCAACATCCCTTATCTTGCCCACCATCTTTGTGAAGATTTTCCCAATGAGCCCTATGTCCTTGTCCTCTCTACCTGCCTTGCTGACTCCTGCCTCGTTGTCCCCATCAACACCCACCTGAATATGGGCTCTCCCCTTTATGCTCTCTACCATGCCTATCAGCACATCCTCTGTCTTTGCTCAATAGTCAGTCTCACCACCGCCCCTCGTCATCTTCGCGATAGCATATTGACTGCGCAAGCAGAAGCCTTAGGTGCCCTGACCCAGGCATTCCATCAATTAGACATGGGAGAGTTCCTTGCCGCCATACATCTTCACAACATCAAAGAACCCCTTTCAAACTTCAGAGTTTCTTCAACCAACCTGTCACTAAGCCCCTCTCCTAGCTTTTTCCAAGCCCATTTGTGACCATCTGACTCAAGACAATTTATCTAGGACTCATCAGACCATACCACCTGCTTCCAGTCCTCCAAAGTCCAGTCTTTATGAGCATAAGCAAAGTCCAAGCAAGCCTTGTGATGTTTGGCAGAAAGTAGAGGGCATTTGGACTTGACTACAGCTTTCATACCAACCTTTTTCAAGCCACAGCAGACCATATTAGGATGGAGGGATTGGTTGGTAATTGTAGACAGAGTTTTTGTGACCTGAACAGCATTCTCTGCCTTATTGCTGGAGATAAGGTGAACAGCATAGCAGATATTAACAGAGGAAAGCTTTGATGGACAGCCTCCAGCAGACTTTTGAAGATCAGAATGCTCCTTGGAACAAAGCCTAGAGATGGTAGCAATGCAAACACCTGTACTTGAGGCAATAGAGCAGATGGAATGGCCAGCATCAAGCTGAGAAAGAATAGTATTCTTCTGGGTGGTAGAGAGTGATCATATGATGATAGTGGTTGAAAGTCAAGAGGTGTGGGAATATTTTCAGACTCAGACATCATATTTATGTATATATCTTTGTTTGTAGTACAAAACAACAGCAAATATCCCCTAGTTTTATCGGGGTTCTATTGCCCATACTAAAAGTGACAAAACTGTTCCAATGTGGTTGTTGTCTTAAAATATCCATATCTCTGCATCCCCTGGACCAAATCACATGATCCAGATACCGATGGATAGACCAGAGTGAGTACCATTGTTTGTTCTACCAACGCGAAGCGCAATTCCCATGGGTGATTGCAGTATACTCTACACACTGCACCAGGGTTAAACATTGGAACAGTTTTGGAAGTTACTGTATGATACAGGTGTTTGTACATATTGACTACGTGGTTCATGTGTGTACAGGCCAGAACGTTCTAGGCTGTAGTGGAGATTAATGTGGCTATGCGAGGCTATGCGTAATGGAAGAGAAGAGAGTGGTGATTAAAAGAGTGAGGCATGATATCATAGTGACATCATAAGCCTGGACTGGGTCACGTGACCAGTCTCATGATAGTTGTTGAAGAAATGTTCTAAGTCCAAAAAGATAAGATAGATGCAAAGATAAGATGTCCACGAAGGTTATGATAGGGGCTAAAGGTGTGTTTGTAACAGCTCCAAAAGCATAACCCAGAGATAGATTGGAGCAAGGACACAGTAAAAATGACCAGATGCCCCAAAACTTGTTACCTCCTCTCTGAGAGGCCTACATTTTTATGGACCCTCAAAGAACAGGAATTAAACAATGCACCATATGCCTATGCCAAAATCAAGGTGTTAGAAAAGAAACAGCCAACAGCCAACCTCCCATTAGAAGAACAGATCCCAAAAGAGTACCACAAATTTCTAGAGGTTTTCTCAAAGAAAGTCTCAGAGCGTCTCTCTTCAAGGAAACCCTGGGACCACGTCATAGACCTAAAGGAAGGATTTGTGCCCAAAAAGGGGAGAGTGTTCCCACTATCGGTAGAAGAACAAAAGGAGGTATCAGAGTTCGTGAATGAACAGTTACGAAAAGGATACATTCGACCCTCCAAATCACCACAGACATCACCCGTCTTTTTTGTACCAGAGAAGGATGGCAAGAAGCAAACAGTGCAAGATTACCATTACCTCAATGAATGGACAGTCAAGAACAATTACCCCCTCCCGCTGATCTCGCAACTAGTGGACAAAGTAAAGGGCTCCACTTGGTTCACCAAAATCAATCTCAGATGGGGTACAATAATATCCGAGTCAGGGAAGGCGATGAATGGAAAGGAGTGTTTGTCTGCCACCAAGGGAGCTTCGAACCCATGGTCATGTTCTTCGGGCAGTATAACTCCCCTGCCATGTTCCAGACAATGATGAATGAAATCTACGCCGACATGAATGCGTGCATCGTAGTCTACATCAATGACATCATGATCTTCACATCTGGGACACACGAGAAACACACGAAGGTTGTTAAAAAAGTACTCCAACATTTACAAGAGAATGACCTATTCACTAAACCCAAGAAATGCTCGTTCTTTGCCAAGGAAGTTGAATTCCTGGGAATGATCATGTCCCAAGAAGGGATTAAGATGGAGCAAGATAAGGTCAAGGCAATTCTGGAGTGGCCCACACCACATAACGTCAAAGGAGTCAGGAGCTTTTTGGGGCTAGCCAACTTCTACCAGAGGTTCATACAAGACTTCTCCAAAATCAGTTGCCCCTTAAACAACTTAACCAAGAAAGACCAACCATGGGTATGGTCGGAAAAGGAAAACACTACCTTTGAACATTTAAAGCAAAGATTCACCACGGCACCAGTCCTAGCATATCTGGATAACAACCAACAATTCCAGTTAGAAACTGACACCTCGGACTTCACCATGGGCAGTGTGTTATCAATAGAAAAGGAGGAGAAATGGCACCCAGTGGCCTTCTCTTCACATGCGATGACGCCGGAACAAAGGAATTACCCCATCGCAGACAAGGAAATGTTGGCAATTATCCTTGCACTTGAGCAATGGTGCCACTATCTCGAAGGGGCCAAATTCCAATTTGAAATTTGAACAGACCATGCGAATCTACAATATTTCATGGTCAAACAAGATCTGAATTGGAGACAGGCCAGATGGGCCCAGTACTTGTCCTGATTTAACTACCTACTGGTAAAAAAGCCTGGTACCTCCATGGGAAAGGCAGATGCACTCTCTTGCCGAGAAGATCATGCTATCGGTATTGAGCAAGATAACACACAGGTTCAGATCCTTCCAGCCAAAAGGATTCAAGGGGTAAACATCACATGAGTCCATGGTGGCGAGGAGCATATCCTAAAGTGTGTGAAAGAAGCCCAAAGGGACAACCCCTCCCACAGAACAACAGTTGACACAGATGGCTCAGAGCAAAAGGAAAATAAGATTGTGGTCCCTGATGTCAACACCTTACATCAGGACATTATAACACAGTATCACAATTCCCTGGTGATAGGTCATACCAGAAACAAAAAGACCCTGGAGCACATACAACAATACTACATGTGGCCAGGAATGACTAAGCAAATCAAAGAGTACACAGTGCAGTGCAATCACTGTGCTAGGATGAAACCTTCAAACAAGGCACCCCTGGGCCTATTGCAGCCCCTTCCCATACCTCAGGGTCCCTGGGAAGATATCTCCGCAGATTTCATCATGGATTTTCCCACTGTTGACAGCAAGGACTCAATATTGGTGGTGGTAGATCAATTCTCCAAATTGGTCAAAATTATCCCCACAACAAAAACCATGATGGCCTTGGGAACGGCCCAATTATATCAAGACCACATCTGAAAGCACCACAGGCTTCCGAAATCAATAGTGTCAGATCATGGTCTGCAGTTTGCCACCAAAGTCATGAATAAACTTGCAGGGGTCCTAAAAATAGACCTCAAACTATCAACCGCCTATCATCCACAAACCAATGGGCAGACTGAGCGCATGAATTGGGAGATCTCCACCTATCTCTGCCTTTTCTGCACCAAAAGACAAGAAGATTGGCCACAGTGGCTCGCCCTGGCCCAATTCGCAATCAACAATCAAGTAGCTTCGGCTACTGATAAAACACCATTCTCCCTCACCCATTCCTATATCCCCCAGATGGGTATCGAACTGACACAAGGAAAGGTGCCAGCCGCCAACACATTTATCACAGACTTTTCCACAGCCTTCAATCAGGCCAAAACATCCATGAAAAAGGCACAGGATGCCATGAAACAACAGGCCAATAAGTGACGATTGGCATCCTACAACTTCTCCATTGGCCAGCAAGTCTGGCTATCAATATCTAATCTAAGACTTCCCCGTGCTTCTAAGAAGCTTACAGAATGGTGGCTGGGCCCCTATATCATCATGGACCTGATTGAAGGCAAGGCAGTCCAACTCCAGTTGCCATCTTCTATGAAGATCTACCCAGTCATTAATATATCACAAATCAAACCATATCAGGAGACCCTGCCTGGCCAACCCTTGGTCGCCCTCAGCCCTCTTGTCATCACAGATGAAGAGGATACAGAATACAAGGTGGATTAATTAGTAGACTCATGCCTTAAACATAACAAGGTAGAGTTTCTGGTGCACTGGAAGGGGTATGACAACTCCAACTGCATGTGGGAGCCAGAGTCTAACTTATCTCATGCCAAAGACGCAATAACAGACTTTTACGCATCCCATCCCTCTGCCCCTCAGCATTTACGAATGAAGACCAATGCCTTCTTTTCTCTATTTAATCACTATGAACCAATGCTCGCAGAATGTGACATCTTCTCTCGCCTGGAAGTTGAGTCTTAGATGGGGGGTGGTGTTACGAACGCATCCTTAAAAGCCCCTATCATAACCTTCACGGACATCTTATCAGCAACATATCTTATCTTTTGAACTTAGAACACCTCTTCGACGACCATCATAGGACTAGTCACATGACCTGGTCCAGGCCTATGATGTCACTATGACATCACGCCTCATTTCTTTAATCTCCATTCCTTCTCTTCCATTATGCATAGCCACGGACAGCCTCATTAATCTCCGCTGTAGTCTAGAACATTCTAGCCTATATGCACACAGACCATGTAGTCAATCTGTACAAACACCTGTATCTTATATAAACCTGAATCCCATCACTCCAAGAACTCTAGTCAAGTTCTTGTGGGATTTCCCACTAGTCTCTTGTCCACTTCTCCTCACAAGTATCTTCATCGGTGACCCTAGTCCTGTACAGGATCTAGTGGTCACTTACATCATGTGAGAGAGTCTAGGCAAGTGTCACATGATATGTCAGGTGATAGGTCACATGACTCGAGAACAAGTGAGGATTGACTATGGCTTTAGAGCCTTGTAGTGCTAGTACAAGCATCAGATAAATCAGGATAAATCCAGGGAAATTCCAGGTAGTGTTTGACACTGTTGTCCACTGTTTAGACCTGCTTGTTCATGACTGCAACAACGAGTACAAGGACCTGTCAGAATGGAAACTGTAAGCGACCACTTAATCCAATACTGGACTAGGGCCACCGACAGTTGAACTGGTGAGGGAAGTGGGACAAGTGGATCAAGGGGGATTCCCACAAGAACTTGACTAGAGTTCTTGGGGCGATGGATTCATGGTTTATATACTAATACACTTGTTTGTACCTATTGACTTTATGGTCCGTGCGCGCATAGGCTAGAACGTTCTAGACTACGGCGGAGATTAATGAGGCTGTCCTTGGCTATGCGTAATGGAAAAGAAGGAGCGGAGATTAAAGGAATGAGGCGTAATGTCATAGTGACATCATAGGCCTCGACCGGGTCACGTGACTAGTCATGTGATGGTTGTTGAAAAGTGTCTAAGTCCGAAAGATTAGATAGATGCTTGATAGGGTGTCCGCGAAGGTTACGATAGGGGCTCGTTCGTAACAGAAACTGAGACAAAATAAACAAACAGCATCAGAATGCTTTGGTAGACAATTAGTAAGCTTAGAATGCATTGGGACTCATTGAGACCCCATGGAACCATTGAAACAGGGGTTATGGTCCTAGTTTGGTCAGCAGCTTTGTAATGGCATTGGAACTGCCTTCCAATTAAAGACCTCCACATTTTAACAGCATTGACATAGTTTCAGGTGGGATTCTAACAATATTGTAACACTACCAGCATATTTTAACCTTGCAATGCCTGATAAGGTATTGCCATTAAAAATAGTCTTTTGTGACATAGAATCAGCAAGTAATAAAAAGAACAGCTTGACTGACCTTCTGGCTTTCAGCAGGATAAACTTGAATGGGAAACATTTCTTCTCAGAGGCTTTGAAGTGACCCTGACCATGTTTATCAAGAATACTCTGTAAAAGTCAAGGTAGTTGCTCTTATTGATGTGAAACACAAGTTCCTTTGTCTTGGCAGATATCTCCTCCTTTACAGCCTTACCCTTTTCCTTGGAAGTGTAGACAGTGAGAACCAGTGCAAAGGAGTAGGCCTTCTCTGATGGACAAGTAGGACATGGTGAGGACATGGTATCATGCATGTTAAACAAATAATTTGTGGCATACAGACACACTCAGGTACATGTGGGGTCCTTGCTTCGCTAGTAAGTGAGCATCGAAATCAAAAACGGTTTTCCGCAGAAAAACGAAAACCGCTGTAATACACATTAACAAGGAATCATACATTCAGCCAACTTTGCAAAACATGTCTAATGGGGTACCTTTCGGCAGTCAGATTGGCTACAGCTGGTCCTCCGAGTCGAGCATATATCGGACACCACGAGCAAGGGTTTCAAGTAGTTTGTGTTTCAGTTCTGGTGCCACTCCCATCGAGACATCAACCGACTGACGAGCTCGCCATACACCATCAACTCCCTTCACTGGATTCGATCTAGTGACTCTTGCGCAGCCCTTGAACGGCCCTTCCGTATAAAACTGGGTGCCGTCGGGACATCCAAAGTGCACGCTGCACCAATCGACCCTAAGGTGAAAAAAAATAAAAAATAAAACAAACTTTCTTGTGGTTTGAAAACACTGTCGACTTACGCGCGGAGCGAATTGATGATCAGCTCATCGTCATCACCAGGAAAGGGAAATGCTTTATGAGCATTGAATGCTTCGAATTTGAGATGGTTTGTAACCGACATCCAACGGTAGATGTAATTTGGCTCCCGGTACTGTATGAGTGAATTTCGAATGACGGTTGCGATCCCAACCATGTCCACAGGGACATTTGCAGCGACCTAACAAAATCGGCACTAAACATCAATCCATTTTAAGGAATGGGCGATAGGATACACGAACATCCATTATCAAATTGCTTGCTACATTCTCGGTGATGAAAGGTGCCTTCACCTGATGAAACTGAAATAGGTGAGAATATACCCGCAGCGTCAAGCGAACAAATTAGCCCACTCTGACTGTATTTGTGACTCTCTTCACGGGATTGTTCCTGATATCATTGAATACGGCAACGAGATAAGCTGAGATGCAATCCTGTTTCGAGAGGGATGGGCCGTTCTGCTGCTTGGAGGAAAGTGTAGAATGAAGCTCCCCAATGTCGCGATCACTAATGCGCCACCTCACAAGCTCACAGCTTGCCAGTGACGTCGGAAATGCTTCGAGGTCGCAAGTTTCGTGTAAATGCGGGATACGTGGCCAAATCTCAGCCACGACAGCGTCCGATGGCGTAGGAAAGTGATATTTCTTAAAACTTGGCGCCGAAAATTCCGGTGACAGACCCTGATAGAATTGGGAGAGCGTATGGAGGAAACGAAATCTCACAGTACCGTCACCTGGCGTAGTGCAATCAAAGTATGCGAATGGGACACAGAACAGCAACGAACCGAGTGAGTGCTGCCAAGTAACACCAATACATGTTTCGTTGTCAAAGAATGTCAGCTTAACACTGACAAGAGGGGCACTGTCGTTGAAAACACTGGCAGCGATGGGTTGGATGTCTAAAAAGGGGGAAAGATCATTCGGAGTCACTCGATCATCATTTGGCAGGAGTGAGTCAGAACTCGAGTTGAGCTTGTATTCGATGAGCAAAGGAATGGCAGAATTGGTGAGTTCAATCTGAGAGAGGTCAGATAGCAGCCTGGCTACTTCCGGGAGATTGGCCTACAACCCAACGGCGATCAATATATCGGAGCTTCCCTGCAGCGTGTGGGTAGAGTTGCAGGATCCTGGAGAGAGCCTCTTCGAACCTGGACACATCGAGCTTCGTCGGAACGATATAAACGGAGCTGACCTGAACCTTGCGTGAGCGCTGTGAAAATCGTTGGACGAACGGCGTACATAGCATAGGATGATATCATAGCCGGGTAAGTCGAGATGTGTTTGGTCCGCAAGGGTAGTTGGCAACTTTGGCGACACTGCAAGGTGCTGGACGGAAGACATGGCCGAGTGCTGGAGGCCGTTCTGCCTGGAGGTGGAATGGACACACTGTAATAGCTAACTTAGGGCTTGGGCGCCCCCCCTCGTTTGCGTCCGGGTTCATTTCCATTTATTAATGCATGGATTCCCACCGTTTGTGAACGGGCTGGGTTCGTGGGGTCCGGGCATCAATTGAAGCGTACGCGTAAAAGTCCGACTTTGCACAGGGCCGCCGTCAGGCCATGAGAATTATGCCCACTTTTGGTCACTACCCCTGGTGAAGTCAAAGCTTCTGAGCTACTTGAAACTGCGCCCACAGGTAGCCTGCTGAAGTTGTCGGTCCACTGTGAATAGTAAATGCAGTTATTTTCAGTGCAAAATACAGTGGTCGACGAATATTCATTGGAAAACCCATTGAATATTGATGTAGTTAATTTCATTGACTCACTGGATCCTCTCCCCGACTACCGAATTTCAGTGAATTAAATACAATGAAATTTGGCGATTCGCTAATAATGCCCACGGTGGCCACTTGGCATTGGGACTGCCTTGCAGGGAGTACTTCAGTGGCGGCATACCCGCGATTGGACGAAACAGGCATCCCCGACATCTCCCGCGTCGACCCAGGTTGCCACGAAATCTTCAATCGCCCCGCCACATCTTTCTTCACAGAATCTCATGCATATTGCATACCACAATATATCATCAATTAGTAGTATGATAGTGAAGCGACGATACAACATTGTTGACCAGGGTAATCAAATATCATTTTCACTCAATGAACTGACTGAGCGCATCAGGAAACCAGAAAATGGTTGTGAGCAGTCATGAGCAATTTACGATAAAAAAAAACTTTTTCATAGGACCCTTAAATGCCTTTTTTTGTTGACTTTTAAGAGCTCTGATTGGACATCAGCAGTTTGGAATGCCACAAAAAAGCACATTTTGTGGACAGTACGCGACTGGCATGACCTAAATGCACTTTTTGGGTCGCTCAGAGCTCACCAGCCAATGAGAGGGCTTCAAAACCATCACATAGGCCGTCAGAGAGTCGTCAAGCGATGACGTTACTTGTCTGCTTTGCAGATAGGCTAGATGTGGCTGTTGCTCCTGCACAGCAGATTGCCTATCATGGACTCGAGCAGAAGCCTACCGGGAAGGGATAGCATGCTGTGAACCTTGCAATATATCAGGACATTAGCTTTCCGCACGGAGATTAATTCGATTTTCGTATCTACGGTGTACACGTACCTCATGCTCCAACTTACATAAAGTGGGGTTGTTAGAGACTCGGGGTGAACTCAATAATCTGATCTTCAGCTTACCTTGGAGGCACTCTGCTGTACTCAATTGCTTCCTTATGACATGGATTGCAGGCATCGTGACCGCCCAAAATCCTGGCCCCATATAGCGGTTATGGCGCATTGTTCCCTTCAATGGCACACGTTCACGTCATCGCCGAGGTAAGGTATTTTTGCCATTAGCATGCCGAACTAGCAAACCAGGTTGATCTACTAATCGATTTCGAAAGCAATGATAGTGTGTGAACTTTGCACTCACCTTTGACTAGGGGAGAGCCATCCCATCCATTGGTCACGGTGGTTCTATGCGGGACATACGGTCCCCTCGCTCCCCACTGATCTTCGAAGCTGCTTTTTCGGCCTGTCTGTTCCTTGCCCAAAGTCCATCTCTGGGGTGATGAAACACGTGCCTCTATTTTTGGGGTGGGAACACCAACGGAATTGGCGACCGCCTATCCATGTCCCCTGGGGGCCGGTACTACATCAATTTTGGTTCCTGGTCCATTCTGGACCGGGACTGCCTTAGGCCAAAAACGACAATGTGCAAAACACGACGTGAGTCCATGCGGGTACCGAAGACAAGCCATCCACGAACCGCACTGACCAATATCGTGAGTCACTGAAGTAACGTTCGAACCCAAGGTTCAAGCCATCAGTTTCGGACTCTTCCCAGGGACCCCGAAAAACGGAAAAGCGGGACTCACAGGAATAGGTCACTCCGGGCCAAGCCACCCAAATTTACCTCGTGCACTATGGCTTCACACCTGTACTAATACGTACCGTCCAGCTTACCCACGTTGATAATACCTGCCAGGCAATGTTGCAGTAAGCCAGATCCATCTTCCCTCTGCTTCCCATCATGGTCACTCTCTACGGTGGCCAGGTGACTGAACAACAGCCCGATAGCCAACTTCACCCACAATTCGTCAACGTTAATGATGAACCTGGTCCTCGCGGACCAGCCAAGCGGTTATGGTTCAAGAGGCCTAGCGTAACATGGCAAGTTCTACGTTGTCTCCATCCATCCACTATTTTACTTTGTAACAGGATTTTGTGCATGAAAACGCTCGCTTCTCTCTCGATCTCCATCGCTGTTGGGCCCCGTCTTGAGATATTAACAGAACTCGTTTGCAGAAAATATTATCACGAGCGTCTAGAGTTGAGCAACTTTGTCAGTTCCTCGTCTGGCGCTGCCACAACTACTAGTATATTCCACAACAACCTACTGATTCTCACCCAAGTGTGTTTCCCACCCAAGTCGTATTTGATTGTTTATGACATTGGTATACTCAAGGCAGCTGGAAATTCTTCCATCGCTGTTGGAAGATGTACCGGTGATCCACTTGTGCAGGCAGAGGTCGCGAAGGTTAACGCAAGTACGTGGATTGCTGTTTACACCCACATTCCTTAAATAACTGCGAAATATCCAGCTTTCGTAATTATCTCCGGAGTCTTGGCATTCTTGACCACCGGCTGGTGGGGAGGGGTGGGTACTCACTTTGTTCTGTCTCCTCTCGTTTGGACGACCCGCTCTAGTTCATGGATCGCTATGGACGAACGCGTGTCATCGGCATGACTGCGTTGGGACCACTTCTATTGGATTTCCTCACATTGGTGGTCTTCTTCTTCCCCGACAAGATTCCCTGGGGATACTGGATTCTGGTCGTCAGCCCAATCGTAGAAGGTATTTTGGGGTGTAAGTCCAAATACTTTTCTATTACCTTACATATTCACTGTCTTGGTTCAGCTCCTTCGGTGGCAGAAACATCGTACATGCGTGATGTTTCGGAACCTCACAATCTGTGTGTATTTCTCCGCCGTGGATGTTCCATACTCACCACACCGCCAGTGCTCGAAACTTTTCCTTGTTAATTGGCATCTTTCACGCCGGCATGACTATTGGCCCAACTCTCGGCGGTTTACTCAACGAGCGAACTGGCAGTGCCACAACCGCGCTTTTCGCCGCGACTATGTCGCACCTCGCCTATGCTTTTATCGCGTGGATCGCATTGCCAGAGTCCGTTGAAGGAGCTTCGATGAATCACGCGCGTGATCAATATGCGAGCGAGCTAGCATTCGCAGCCGCCACTGACGTTTCTCCCTTCCGGCGGTGGCTTCTGGTGTTTTCAAAGGCGTTCTGGAATTCGTTCCCGTTGCGTGTGCTAATGCCAAGGCATTTGATGAACCCTCGATGGAAAAAGGACTGGAATTTGACTTTGTTAGCTCTTTCCGCGGGGCTCGTCAATGTTGTCATGGTAAATTTAGGTTGGGTTAGTAGCAACGGACGCGTGGCTTACTTTGACCCGAAGGCATCTACGGGGGACGTGTTTCAATATAGCTTGTATACTTTCCAGTGGTCGTCATTGCAGGTATGGCGCACTTAGTCGTTTCCCCAGCATGGCTGACCTCTTGGGCAGCTTGGCTACTTCATTAGTGCATTCGAGTTCTCAGCCGCCGTTTTTCTCACACTAATCCTGCCCGGTAAGACACCTTGTATAGATCATATGTTGACAATGACTCAAGTTCGCATTAGCTATAGTCGGTGTAATGAAGCGAGCACCATTCAAGCTGCAACACACCGGGGACTCGAGACGGGACTCGGAGTTCGACCTTCTCCTTCTCCGAGTGTCCAGTTTGATCATTGCTACCGGCTATGCCTTGATGGCCTTCGCTCCCACAGGGTTCATCTTCACCTTATGCTATGTAGTAATTGCCTTGGGGCAGGGATTCATGCCTGCTGTACAGAGTGTGGCAATAATGCTCTACACTGGCGCATCGGATCAGGATAACGCGGGCCGACTTTTCAGTGCACTCGGTGTGGTGTACGGTTTAGGGTGCGTTTCCCCTTTTCGAGATCCTCGGAAGATTCTCAGTGTCAAGTAAAGTGGCCGTTTCTTTGGTCCTCTGCTCTTTGGGACCGTCTTTTCGACCACTGTGTCCTTCTTTCCGGCTGCCATATTCTGGACTGCTGTCGGCTGTTCCTTGACGGTGTTTCTGCTTTTGGCGCTTGTTCGCTTGCCAGACTTGCCGAGACAGGATGTAGAGCAACGAGACAGTGACAGTCTTGTTTTCTGTAGCGACAGGGATGGCCTTAGCTCTGAGTCAGATCCTCTTCTGGATCGTGAGTAGCACGTACACGGATAACAATCCATCTGTGTTATTGTGGCTGGATGATGGTATAGATATGCAAAGATACATACAATATTTCTCTTGTTTTATTTATTCTTTGCTTGACACAATTGGTTAATGCCTGCTGTATATACTTCTATGTGGTTGAGAGGCAGTTGTGGTAGGACATGGGTAATCAAATAGGGAAATGAAATCTCTATCTAATTTGTTGGAAATTTGGAAAATTTAATTTAATGGTTTGTAAGGTGTTGCAGTGCCTAAATAGACAGCTACCATTATCTTGGTATTGAGATATTTGGGAACTGCTGCAGGAGGTGGCAGAAACCTTGCTTGGTTTATGAAGTACAGGAAGGAGACAAACAGTGAATACAGAAAGTGCATGAATGTTATGATAGTCCCAGGTAAGGACTACTGTAGACCTAGAGAGGGATGAAGGTAACTAAATGTTGGGCCAAGGAGACTTCCCTTTAGCCAAGAGATGATGACTTCCTTGGGGTCTTCCCAAGGTGGTGTGACAGTGATTGGTGGTGACCTGCATGAAAATGTTTTCTTGCAAGGCCATGATAGAAAGACTGAGTTATACCTCTTTCAATAGAAAAAGAAGTATCATACTACTATGGCTGGATAGCCATTAATCCCATCTACACACCCCCATAATTTCAGAATTTTTTACTGTGTATATCAAAAGATATACACTTACCATTGCTGCCTTATGTGCATACCTTAGTTAACATACAGTGACTCCCAAAACTGTTCCAATGTTTAACCCTAATGCAGTGTGTGGGGTATACTGCAATCACCTGTGGGGATCATGCTTAGCATTGGTGGGACAAACAATGGTACACACTCTGGGCTACCCATTGGAGCCCAGATCATGTGATTTGGTCTAGAGGAAGCAGAGATATGGCCAATTTCAAATGGCAACTACATTGGAACAGTTTTGTCACTTTTAATATGGGCAACAGAACCCCAATAAAACTAGAGGATATTTGCTGTTGTTTTGTACTACAAACAAAGATATAAATATAGATATGATGTCTGAGTCTGAAAATATTCCCACACCTCTTGACTTTCAACCACTATCATCATGTGATTACTCTTTACCACTCAGAAGAACACAATTCTTTCTTAGCTTGATGCTGGCCATTCCATCCACTCTATTGCCTCAAGTACAGGTGTTGGCATTGCTACCATTTCTAGGCTTCAT